>CAEGAD010084535.1:0-12153 GCA_903067055.1 Poeciliopsis paucimaculata | reverse complement strand
AAAGTTGCAACAATACCAGAATAAAGATGCAAATAATACCAGAATAAAGTTGCAATAATACCAGAGTAAAGTTGTAAATATTTTGAGAATAAAGTTGTACATACTTTACATACTTTATTCTCGTAATTTAATCGTACATTTTTTTAGCATATTATCTGGCATTTTGTGACAAAAAGTCTCCATCTACATCAACCGCTCGCTCTGGTGGGACTAATTCGCATCATTCAATGTCCGCACAAATTCCATCTGGGGTCCACAAATGGCCCCCGACCCACACCTTTGAACACTCTTACTTTAAGTTTTTCTATATTTTGTAACTTAATGAGCTCAGCAAGCGTGTTACTTGTCTAAATCGTATCAGTGCTGATGAGAAAGTCTGACGATGCAGATCAGACTGGATTCATTTTGTTTTTCCAGGGGAGCTGAAAGCCGACATCAATCAGACTCTGGGGGCCTTTGAACACATCCTCCTCCTGTACAAATCGGGCCTCCACCTGGACAACCTGCACGCTTCAGCCCTGAGAGGTACGAGCTGTGGGAATGAAGCCGACTCTTCACGCACACAATCTGCACTTCTGTTTTCATTTTATAAGCTGGAGAAAAATGAAAGCCGCTCGTTTCTCCCACTCTGGCTTTTTCTGACCGCTTTATTAGGCAGCTGGTGCGAAAGGATGAGAAAAACAAAGTGGAATTGATCCTGAACTCTGTATTCACCTCCACAACCACAAACTTTATATCGATAGGATTTATATGCTAGATTATAGTGCCTAGTGGTGAAGAGGGAGGGAAATTATAGCTTTCTTTACTAATAAAATCTGTGGTGTGTATTTACCAGCTTGCACAACAAGACACTAATTTTGCAGCATTTTGGATCGAGAGTCTTTAGCTGCATTTCCAAACTAGAGCAAATGGAAAAAGCAAAATTAAATTTGCTTAATGGAAACATGCCACTTTCTGAAAACAAAATCTGACTTTTCGTTTAAATTGAAATGGAAGCACGTTTTCTGCAACACAAGAGTCACATGATCAACAACCGGGTGTTACTACTGGCGGAAACGACAAAGAAGATGGCAGGAAGTGGTAGGACACGTGTCAAATTCAAGGCCCAGGAACCAAATCTGGCCGTAGCTGTTTATGTGGCCCTCTAGACTCCAAATTACATTAGTAAATCCCTTCAGTTTTTCACAAAAGTCACACTTTTACTGCAAATTTTTCTCAAAATTGGCTAAAAACATTGGATTTAAGTCACTGCTGCCTCAGCCTTTCTTGATGTCAAGTTATAGTCCATTATGGCGATTAATGAAAAGCACATTTAACATCATATATTAATGCAAACACCGTGAAAAATCATTACAAATATTTCTAAATTAGCACCACAAAATCTGCAATTTTGATTGCACAAAATGATTGTCTTTGCCTATCGATTGCAAAGACGATCATGAAACCCTGGAGGGGCTGATCAGTGTGAAAAGATTGTAGTAAGTGAAATAATCTGCTAGAGGAAGCTCAAGAAACACTTATTGAATGCTGAAACAGCTATTTATTGATATCTTGACAATTTAATGGGTTTTATCAATACATTTTGGTACAACTGGCCCTTTAAGAACATTGCGTGAACAAACATGTGACTTAATTGTGAAATTGTGTTTTTTCAACATTAGCAGAAGATTTACAAAGTTTTGCCCACATTTGTAATGGAAACACAGCTTCTGTGATCATCTGGGTTTTTTTTTATCTCAGTTGAATTTACACTGCAAAAATACCAAATACAACCAAGAATTTTAGTCTGTTTTCTACTGCAAATATCTCATTTTACTTGAAATAAGAGAAAAGTAACTTTTCAGCAAGATATAACAGGTAAATAATAATATTGATTATAAAGTACTAATTCCACAGATTATTTCACTTATATTGTGGTAAAAATGTCTCATTAATAAGTTAAATAATCAGCAGATGGAACTCGTACTTTATTATTATCAATGTTATTGTCTCTAAACAAACTCCTGCATCTTCCTGAAAAGTTTCTTGTTGGTTTATTTTGTTTTATTTCAAGGGCACTAAGATATTTGCACTAGAAACTACATTAAAAATACTTGGTGAGATTTTGTGTTTTTGCAGTTTAGGCCTTTTTTGATCTACATTCAAGAATTACTTACTTTTAAAAGCCTCTATATGTTGCTGAAAAGTTCATTTTCAGTTGGTTTTGCCTTGTTTTTGCAGTGTAGGTCTGAACTTTGACCTTTTGATCCAAACATTTTGTGTTTTTGATTCATCGTCCTGCTGAAAACGAGCCTCCATTCTTGTCTTTTGTCATATTTTCCTCCTAAATTTAGCAAAATTCATCTTCAGTTCAACTCTAACCCTCGGAATACAAAATATTTTTTTAATAGTGCCGTTTGTTAGTCTGTCACATGAAGTCCTAGTAAAAAGGAGAGTGAATACTCCTGCAGAAACGTTTCATTTCTTCCATAAAAATAATCCTACACAACCTAAACTTCTTCCATATAAGCTCAGAGAAGCCCTTGACTTTCCCTCTCCCCTCCGGTCTCTCCACTCGGCCGTATGAAATATTAATAACAGAATGACTGGCTGCGTTCCTGTGGGGAGATTTTTTCCGTCCCCCAGATGCTGGGCTGTTTATATAGCAGCGCTTTGTGAATTTAATCACAGGTCCGGGGTAAAAGAGAGGCCTGGTTACGGAGAGAGGCTGCCAGCAAAGGGAGGGAACGTTTCGGCTTAGCGACGAGGTGCCAGGAGTCGACTGCTGCTGCCGCCGCCGCCGAGCGATAAGGCTCGAAAAATGTCTCTGTTTATTATAAACGCATTCTGCTGCAACCTTCCCTGGTTTTAGGCTTTTACTGTAACCTGTTAGTGGAGGTCACAGACTCAGCTTTTGATTTAAAGTTCAGACTGGATTAGCATGGTGTAAATATCTTACTTCACCTAAAATAAGACTAAACTAACATAAAAGTGAATTTTTAGCAAGATTTAAGATTTTAAGTCAATAATTCCTTAATATTCATAACAAAGTACTAATTTAATTCATAACAAGAGGAAAATATCTCGTAATACGTGAAATAATTTTAATAATAATTAAAACTTTATGGCAGTTTCACTATATTTTACTCAGAGTTGAGCAGAAACCTAAGTAACATTTACTAGAGTAACTTTTTTGGGGGGAAAAAAGGCTTGTAGTATCATGTTTACGTGAGTATTTTTATTATGTAGCATCTTTTCTTGTATTTGAGTAAAATTTCTGGGTAATCTGCTGACTGTGAGCAACTTCACTGCAAAAACACAAAAGCAGTTTGTTTCCACTGCAAACGTTTTAGTTCACTTAAAAAGACAAAACTGACTTACAAATAACTTTTCAGCAAGATGTGAGTTTAAGTGAGTCATTCCTTAGTACGTTTAAAGTAAGTAAAGTGACTTCCACTGGTAAATTATTTTATTTAAACAAGTTTTAAGTGAAATAATCTGCTAGTAGTAGAAATTTTTCATCATTACTGAGGTATTATAACCTCCTGTATCTTGATAAAAAGCTACTAATAAGTTAGTTTTGTGTTATTCCAAGTGAAACTAGACCAAAATTACTTGGTGAGATTTTGTTTTTGCAGTGAGAAATAAGCCTGACTTTCCAACATGTTTTTCTAGTTTTTCATTTATTCGATTAATCAAACGCATGAGAAAACCTAAAGTAGCTCAGCCTCATTTCTGGTTAGAATAAGCGTGTGAGTTATGGTTAGCTTAAGCTCCGGATAGTCTTGAATTTGTTTTGGTTATGCTTTGTGTCAGTGGAATGTCCCTGGAAGGGGAAAAAATCCACAAGCTTGAATGTGTGAGAGGGAAAAAAAGATACTCATCAGACCTCCAGTCTTAATTTAAAATTGCTGACAGATGGAGAGTCTTCAGTAATTTCTGCAGAGATCATCTGAGGAGCAAAGTTGTAGAGTTGCAATTTTTGTAAGTGGAAGACGGGAAAATTGTATTTATTCAGGATTAAAGCCACAATTTGGAATACAAAGGATTTAATTTCCGAATCTAGATATGAACGTTCCTGATTTTTCTTCTTCTTTTGAAGTTTTTTACTCCCTAACACACACACACACACGCTGCCTCCTGCCACTTACAAGAGGTTACCAGCTTGCGCCTCCTCCACACCGACTCACAGGCGAGGCTTTTGTCCACTTCTGGGCCGGGTGTGCGTGCAGACGTATGTGTGCATGCTTTTCTCTCATGGCTCCGGCTAATGTGTAGCAGATGATTTAAGGCCAGATCCACAAGACGTCTGACTGAAAGAGTTATGATGATGAATGTAACGCAAATGTTGAGAAGGAGGAGGGAGAAGAAACGGAGCGGGTCGGTCCGGAGGGGGGAGTTCTGCTTTTAATGCACAGCAGCAGTTTGTTGGAGAGACTTAAGGCTGCGTTCAACTGCAGCCTGCAGTGACACAATTACTACTTCTTTTTGGGGTTTTTTGCTTTAATGTGATTTGCATTTTTACCCAGTTCAGCCTGATAACTGAGGTGTCATAAAGACTCCAGTTACATTTACAATAAAGTATATAGTAGCGAGTAAAGTGGCCAAAGTTGGTGGTAAATCTCAGCCTCTCTCCTGATAATGAAGACTTTACAGTCAGTTACTAACAAATAGGTTTTTCTGCTAATATTTGCTGTAAAATGAAATAAAATCAGCCTTTGTTTCTATGAGATAACACAAAAGTTTTATGGTTTATTGTGATGCTAAATGTGCTCAACTAAAAACTTAAAATTTAATTCCAATTCAATTTGTTGAGATTTTTTAAAGTCAAGACTGATGAATAATGTCAAATAATACATTTTCAATCTGAATACTTTGCCCAAGATTTTGTATGTAAATGGTGAATAATAATGGGCTTAGCACACAACCTAGTGGGATGCCACTGTGTCACGCTGATTGAACAAGTATTTTCTTAACCTACCCAACTGCTTGCTTTCTATTTAGCTCTTTTGTTAAATGTCAGATCTGATAAGTGGCATTAGTTGTCTAAGTTTTCTCACAGAGTTGCTGTACTGAAGAACCGTCTCTCATTCTGTGGTTAGATTACACTGTGATGCGAGACATGAGCGCCTCTGGGAACGGGGAGTACCGCTGCTGGCCGTCCTACAGCCAGCAGGGCTGCGTTTTGTCCGTCCACAGCGCCAGAGAGGCTGCGAACATCTGCAACTCCCACTCTCAGTGCAACAGCTTCACTCTGACCGGACAGAAGACGTGGACGGGTGAGGAACTCCAACAAGATGCTTGGTTTCTAAAAGTGACCTATTATAATTCTCTTAGAACAAGTTAGGTTAGATCTATGAGCGACACGAAACATGTTCATTGCATTTTCTGCACAAAATAATGAGATTTTAGTCAGAATGAACTGTTTCAGGGTGTCTTGACTCTTTAAAACCAAACATTTTGCAACTCAACGTTTACACTCACACATGAAATTGGCTGCAAACAGATGCACAACTAAACAACTGTACATCTTTGAAAAGCATTAGAAGGCCCTAATAGGCCCCTTCAAACTTAAAACTCTGTCCAACCCCTCAAGGCTCTTAAGAAAATCTCATTAGACTGAAATCTGAGCAGCAAAACACTCGTCTTTTCCAGCAGACATTCTGAAGTGAATACAGCGGTAAAACTAGCTAACCAAATGTGCTGGAGTTCCTTTGGGGTTGCTAGGTGACGGGTTGGGCTTTGCTGGGGTTGCTAAGCAAAAGTGCAGCGCCAGCTGATTTGTGACGTCACATCTGGAAGTTAAAACACATTAACTTATTACCAAAAAACAACTGGGTGGTTTTTTTTAAGAGCTTGAGCTGTTTTCAGAACCAGGAGACACTCAAATGGAAATACAGATATGTGCAAATTCAGCTTAGTAGGCCCCTTTAAACATACCGCTCTGTCCAGCCCTTCAAGGCTCTGAAGAAAATCTCATTAAATTGGTATTTGAGCAGCAGGCCGGAACAATAATTTAGAAAAACACTTGTCTTTTCCAGTATCCATTATACAGCACATACAGCAGTAAAACCAGCTGACCCATCGGTTATTACAAGCATTTTTGGGCTTTCCTGGGGTTGCTAGGTAACGGCTCAGTGCCTGCTGATTTGTGACGTTACATTTGGAGGTTTTTCAGACACCAAATGACATTAACTTATTACCAAAAAACAGCTGGATGGTTCTTTTAAAGAGCTTGAGCTGCTTTTAGAAGCAGTAGAAACCCACATGGAAGTAAAAATATGTGCACATTTTGCTCAATAATGTTCTTTAAACATGCCAACCCCTCAAGGCTCTTAAGAAAATCTCATTAGATTGGTATTTGAGCAGCAGTCCTGAACAATAAACCTGAATAATCACAGCTGCTGCTCGACTGCGACGTCTAAGTAAACACTTCTTTTTAAACGCCGGTTGAGGACGTCATGTAGGAACATGTTACTCCAGCGATGCGTTTCACACGTTTTTCTTCTGCAGGCCACCACCTCGCTTCGTTCAGGACCAGTTTCGGCCACCTGGTGTCCGACTCCGCCTCGGAGGTCTACGTGAAGAAAAGCAAAGTTCCCCAGCCGCCGCCGCTATCGTCGTCTTGACCTGCTGCCGCAGCAATCAGAGCTAACGTGAAGTGAGAGCTGAAACTTGGCTCGTTGATGGGAAGTGAAGCGGGAGCGCTGCGTTTATGCAGAGAACTGAAGTCTCTCTGTGAACATGCTGACCGCAGCTCGGCCCGGCTGCATGAGGAGCGGCCTGCGGAGCCCGTTTGAAGTCAGCAAGTGAATGTGTTGTATTTATAAGGCTTCTGCTCAGCGACTGTTTGATCTGCCTGCCAGCTCGCTGCCCCTGCCAGCTACTATTTAAAGGGATTTCCCTTTAGGTACAATTAAGGAGGGAGAGCCTTATGCCCTCACTTATTTTGTTTTTTCCTTTATTTGCCATGTGTCTCGGCTTTCGCCAGAGCTTAAAAGCGGACTTCGGAGTTCGGCGTTTGACGAGAAACGAAAACAAGTTCAGAGAGAAGCGGACTTTGATGAAGGGCGCTGAGGTCGGGGTTGTGTTTTCATGGTTGTCTGGATTAAGCTGCAGCCATGTGAGCGTTTGAACATCAACACTGGGACACAGATAATTAAAACCATTCCACAGAAGCCTGCTCTCACATGCATTTTATACAAAACTTAGTCTTATTGTTCAGAAATATTTATACGATCAAGTGAAATGTAATTTTATATAGTGCACCTTGTGGGTGAAACTTTTATTTTCAATGAAAAATTTATTTTTTTACTATGCTACAAAAACACAAAGTCTTACTTTTGGTCTAGTTTTTAGTGCAAATATCTTAGGACATTTGAAATGAAACAAAACTAACTTGTTTTAAGTAAATAATTCCTTAATATTGATGAGAAACGACTAGTTTTAGTAGCTGCATTTTGAAAATAAATTAGCTTAATGGAAACTTTGCAGTTTTGAAAAGAAAAAAAAAAGAATTTCAGTTTTTTTTTTCCGTATCGAAATTGGTTAATTTGGGAAAACTGTGATAGAAACAAGTTTTTCAGCATCACGAGTCACATGATCAACAACCGGATGTTACCACTGACAGAAACCACGAAGAAGACGACAGGAAGTAGTTGGAGGATGATGGTTTTGCTTGAACAAACACAGCAATTGTGAAATTGTGTTTGACTTTAAAGCACATTTATATTGAAGGTTTCACTTAGAACATGAAATAATCTTCCAGTAAAACCCCAACATCTCCATCAATATTAAGGAATTATTTACTTAAAACAAGCACATATATCTCCCTAAAAGCTACTTGTAATTTAGTTTTGTCTTATTTCAGGTGTATAAATATATTTGCGCTGGAAACAACCAGAAAACTTGGTAATATTTTGTGTTTTTGCAGTGCGTTTGTAACTGTATGATTTGTCCCTACATAAATGTATTCCTTCTCCTTTCCACAGTTGTGCCTATTTGCATTTTTTATTGTGCGGCGTGTAACTGCAACTAACAGCGTGATTATTTCTCATTAGCACCTCAGTGTGTGTTTCAGCGGGAGCCTGCAGGCCGTCCGATGGGTGTTTGTGTGCTTTAGCCCTTTATCTGCCTGCCCACCCCCACTTCCACAATCTGCAGCCCATCTAAATGACTCAGGTTGCGAAAACCTCCGCAGAGTTTGCAGAATGCCAGAGGAATGCATTCAAATGCCTGGTCATGCTGAGCTCATCATGAGGCTTAATTAATACACATAAAGTGGCTGATTTAGGCCGTTTTGCATGAGGAGGCTGAGGGCTGACAGACAAAGGCAGGCGTCAGGACAATAACAGCTCAGTTTGCACACGAATGGGCGGCCATCTTTGTCCGCCAGGAGGAACCCTGTGAGGTGAGGGCAGGTTAGCGAGCAGGAGAGTTCGTAAAGTCAAGTCTTCTACACTGTAAAAACGCAAAATCTTACCAAGAATTTTTACTTTCTAGTGCAAATATCTTAGTAGGCTGGAAACAAGAAAACTAAATTAAAAGTAACTTTAGAGCAAGATACAGGAGCTTTTTTTGAGTGAATAATTCTTAAACTGTCAGATTTAGTTTGGTTATAAGTGAAATAATCTGTCAGAGGAACCAGTTCTTGTTATTTAGAACTAAAACAAGCTCCCACATGTTGCTGAAAAGTTACTTGTAAATTAGTTTGATCTTATTTCAAATGTACTGAAATATTTACACTAGAAACTAGACGACAAAAATTTAGTACGGTTTTGTGTTTTTTAAGTACAAGTCCTGACTTTACAAAGTTTTTTGTCTAATATTCTAGTACACTTGAAATAAGACAAAACTAATTTACAAGTAACTTTTCAGCAACATATAGGAGCTTGTTTAAAGTCAACAATTCTTCATTAATAATAAAAATAACTTGTTCCACTGGCAGATTTATTTACTTATAAGTGAAATAATCTGCCACTAAAAGTTATTTTTTATTATGGACTACAACAAGCTCCATTTTGTTGCTAAAAAGTTACTTGTAAGTTAGTTTTATCTTATTTTAAGTGTACTGAGATACTTGCACTAGAAACTAGATCAAAAATACTTAGTAAAGTTTTGTGTTTTTGAAGTAAAAGTTGTGACTTTATCAAGTATTTTTGGTCTAGTGAAAATATATCAGTTAATCTATAAATTAATATTTTGTCCTATTTAAAAATAAAAACTTAAAAGTAACTTTCTAGCAAGATATAGGAAATTGTGTAAGTCAATCATTCTTGTTTAGTTTTAGCTAGAAGTGAAATAATCTGCCAGTGGAACTACTACTTTTAACTAAAAAAAGCTCCTATTTGTTGATAAAAAGTTACTCGTTTTGTCTTATTTCAAGTGTAGCAAGTCATTTGTTCTAAAACTTGGTTAAGATTTTGTGTTTTTGCAGTGTAGCATAAATATTTAGCCACCATTTTATTGCCAGATTGACAAATTGCAGCTGTAGCCTTCCATGCAAAAATGTTGTAAGAACTGAAATCCCTTTTTTCCCCCAAACATTCTCCATTTTTATGCACACAGGAGCGAAACAATGGATGCCAGATTAAATATCTAAGCAGCGATTCCTTTACCATTCAGCCATACCTCCATCTGACTTGAAAGAACATGTCGGTGTCTACGAGTTAAAGTTTTATAGCAGAGGTAGCAGGGAGGCCTCGGGGCCCTCTTTGCCTCGTGTTGGCCCCTTGTTGTCTGGACAAAGCCAACTGATTACCGTCTCGATCATACAGATAAGACGTCTCTGCGAGCGATTAGATAAAACAAACTCAACGGACCAACAGAGCCGGACTGGAGGAGAGGCTGGTGTTTTACCAGCATTATAACCAACAAACCTGAAACCGAAAAAGAAAAACATAATACGCACAAGAGCCATAATATAATGGCTACTGAAACCGAGGCTAACATGAGTAAGCTAGATGTTATCATAGTATTTTAGCTGACAAAATACTCAACAGTAGGTTGTTGTGAAGGAGTTTGTTTTGAAACCAAAAGTTGCTCTAAAGCGTTGAGATTACACTAGTAGAAAACAACTGTTAACGCTGTTAGCGTAGCTCATTTGTTCTCTGAAAATAAAATAAGTAAATAAAACCTGTTACCACAATTTAAAACTATAAATTTATACAAACTCCATGTTGGTTATGATGCTTTTTAGTGATTGCTAAGCTAAGCTAACATGTTCATTTTTAAAACAAACTATAATCAAGACTAATTACTTAATTCACAGAAACTTTAAACACATTAAAGAACTACAGATTCTGTTAATGATGTAACAATTAAACTTGGAGCAGTTTCGTCGGTTCGAAGTTTGTCTTGGCAGCCATTTTAACATAACTAATGAGTCATGTTTTGGCTTTAAAAACAATTTATTTGATCAGTTTAAACAGTATTATAACAAAAAAAAACTATAAAATACACAAGAACCATTTTACAAAATAACACCTTATGAAACTAATTCAAATTAGCTTGTTTGTAAGTTATGTTGCTATTAGTAGCCTAGCATAACGGCCATTAGCTCTGGAAGTGCTAACAACTGACACTGAAAAGTAAACCATTTCAAACCATAAACTTGTTATGACAGTTAAACTATCAAAACTGTAAAGTGTCTTCCACTTTACAGACTTTCTGTAGAATATATTAGCTAGCTGTACGATACTGTGAGCATGGAGCAGCATTAAAAACAAGCTAGGCTATGTTGTTTACTAAATGGTACCAGTTGGAGATCTAAAGTAGAACATTTATTTTTCAAAAAACTAAAAGACAAAAAAGTCTTAAAAGTTGCTGCATGCGTGTTTTTAAATTAAATATTACATATTGAACTTGATTAATTAACTAAATTAAGAGGAAGCAGGTTTTAGCACACCAACAGTTTTTATTTTCTATTTGCTGAGCTGAATGGCAGATTGTACAGAATGTATTTTACTATGTTTGTAACAGATTTCATGTTTTTCTGAGCCAGAATAACTTGTTGGCTGCACAAAAGGAGAGCAATAATAGTGTACAAACTAAAAACTAGACACACCCTGTCATTTCTCTGACAACTTAAAGACACATAAATCCCAGATGCTTTTCTAAAGTAATGAATATTGAGTTAAAGCTTTACATGCAGCTTCACTAACATTTCCTCCACTGATAAAGAGAAAATGTATTAAAATTTAGAGTATTTATTTCATCCTCCTCTATGTTTGGAGAAGAAATTGGTCAGCCTCAAACTGGTTTGTCTTGGCAGCCATTTTGACAGACTTAATGAATGTTTTGGCTTTGAAAGAAGCTTACTTGTGTTTTTTTCTTTAAACCTCAAATGTTTTGAAATCATTTATAAATGCAGAGCAGCTGAAGGACTGTAACCAAGCGTTCAGAAAACGTTGGGACACTGTGTAATCTGTAAAAACAACAGAATTCAGCGTTCTGCAAATCATTTGAACCACATGTTTTTCTGAAAATTGTAAAAAATATCAAAGCTGGACCAGAGATGTTTTATTGCTCTTTGAAAAATAGTCAGCACACTCAATTTTGAAGCATGTTTTAAATACGTTGGGGAGATGAGCATGCTTGCTCCGGGCTTAATTAAGTTTTGGTTTACCAACAGAGCTTTGAATGGGATGGAAATTGTCCCCAAAACAATGAAAAACTTTCCTTTCTTTGTTTAGATGCCTCTCTGGGTGTTGTTTTTGTCTGGATTTTCCTTCACATGATGCAGTTTCCACTTTCTGTTTTTAATAAAATTACAGCACACAATGACCAAAAAACAAGAGCCAACATCAAAAGAAGCTAATAGCTAAAGCTAGGCGCTATTTATAGCCGTAGCCTTGATGACCAGTAGTTTTTCCAACTGAATAGAAACAAAACAGAAGTTATTATTTTCAGACCTAAAGAGGAACGATCTAGAGTCAATGTACAGCTTCAGTTATTACAACTAAAAACCAGCGATCAGCCCGAAACCTGGGAGTAGTGATGACCTCTGACCTTAACCTTCAGAGCCACATAAAGACAGTAACAAAATCGGCCTTCTACCACCTGAAGAACATCTCCAGGATTAGAGAATTAATGTCTCAGCCAGATCTAGAGAAACTCATCCAGGCGTTTATCTTTAGTCGCATTGATTACTGCAACAGCGTCTTCACAGGCCTG
>CAEGAD010084533.1:0-70484 GCA_903067055.1 Poeciliopsis paucimaculata | reverse complement strand
TCTTTGAATGTGCAGCATTAAGTGGTCACATGTACTAAAATCAAAAGCTATTTCAATCAAAAACATCTTAACAGACGAGTTACATGTTAACATAGGACCCCTTCTTTGATATCACCTGCACATTTTTTGGCTCCATTGAACTTGTGAGTTTGTGGAAAGTTTCTGCTTGAATTTCTTTGCAGGATGTCAGGAAACCTTCCCAGAGCTGCTGTTTTGATATGAACTGCCTTCCACCCTCAGATCTTCTGCTTGAGGAAACTCCAAAGGTTCTCAATAGGGTCAGAGGTCAGAGAAGGATGGTGACCACACCATGAGTTCGAGTCAGTGAACAAGTCTGTTGAAAATGAATCTTCATGTTCGGCTGGGCCCACTGTGAGCGTTTCTGCTTGTGAGCTCTGGTTAGGGGCCCAATAGTAGGTTCATGCACTGCAAGCCTCTGGAGGATCCTCCACTTTGAGGCTCCAGAGGCACCAGCAACTTCAAATAAGTGTTTGCTGCTTTGTAAGTGCATTTTTACAGCTGCTCTCATAATCCAACAAATTTGTCTAACAGAAACCTTCCTCATTATGCCTTTATCTGTACAAACCCATCTTTGTTATGAATCAGCCACAAATCTCTTCACAGTATAATAACGCTTCAGTTTTCGTTAAATATCTAATGTTTTCATACCATGTCATACGGCACTACATTATTTGATGATTTTCCTTTCTCTTTCCCATATTGCTTGAAACCTGTGGCCTGCTTAATAATGTGGAACATCCTTCTTAAGTAGATTTCCTTTAATTGAGCTCATCAGATAAACTAATCAACCAGCTCTCTGAAATTAATTATAGTAATTCAAAGAGCCCTGACACACAATACCATGTATAAATTTAGTAGCACAACAAAAAAGAAATCTTTATGACACTTAAATCCAATATGGATAATAATTAGGAACACGGTGTACAGTATATTATAAGAAAAAACAACATAATTGAAATTGGGAGATTTTTGTTAAAATAATGATTTCTTGTCAGACCAGTCAGGTGTACAGAGGGTGTGTGAGACAGGTGTTTCAAACCATAACATTTAGTTTTATTTAGTTTACCTTATTTCTTCTGTAAAATGTACAATACTACCATAAAGATAAGGACAAGAGTAATAAATGATATCACATAATATACATAATAGTGAATTTAAATTGTTGGTTTTTTTTAGTTAATTTGTATTGTTTTAACTCCAAAGTGTGGGGCTGGAAAAGTTTGAAAACTTTTTTTAAAAAATGCTTGAAAAGTGTTTGAATTTTAAAGTGGGAAACGCGTACAAACCCTGACTCGCTCTCCCTGCTCTGCAGCACACTGAGCAACGAGGTGGGTCCCGAGTGCTACGAGCTGCAGGTGTGTGTGAAGGACTACTGCTTCGCCCGGGAGGACCGCACCGTGGGCATGGCTGTCTTGCAGCTCAAGGATGTGGCATCTAAGGGCAGCGCCGCCTGCTGGCTGCCGCTGGGTAAGCGCATCCACATGGACGAGACAGGCCTCACCGTCCTGCGCATCCTCTCGCAGCGCAACAACGACGACGTGGCCAAAGAGTTCGTCAAGCTCAAGTCCGACCAGCGTTCAACAGAGGAAGGCCGTGGTTAAAAAAAAAAAAAAGATGAAAATGTCAGAGTGGGGCTTAAAACGCCATGTCTGGAGCTCAGTCAGACAACCACTGGCCTGCGGCTCTCCTGAGTCACCGCAAGTCACTGCCAGGGTAATCCAGAGTTGTAAAAGCACAGATAAGACAGGAGGCACCACACACTCAGTACTGTAAATACTTTTATTCCAGTGGCGAAGACGCAAAGCAAAGACAAGCATCACCAAGTCCACCAGTGTCTTTATTGTTGCTGATGTGTTTTAATCATCCTTTTTGATTAGCGATACAGTTTCCCTATTTGTCGTGGAGAAACACACACACTTACTTGAGTGATCAGGTGGAAAGTTATCTTGTAGCCTCTAAATATTTTTAGCCTTCTTTCTCACTTTCTTTCTTTTTTTTTTAAGTTTCTGCCCCGTCATCCCTCCCCTGGTGTGTGCCCACTCAGAGAAGGGACCGCAAGTGCCAACAGATAATTACTGAAATATGCCAAGACCATTCCCAAGCACAACAGGGCCGACCGTCCACCCGACACAGAACGCAAACAGGCTCAAAACATTCCACATACCAGAAACAAAGCACTTTTAGTTTATCACTTTCTTATTCTAGATCTATATTTATATTTAAATAATTCTATATATAAACATACATATATACAAAATATATAAAGGTAAATATATAAACTTACAGGATTATTCGATGGAGGTCATTGTAGTCTGTCTTTCTGAGCGTCTACCCTGTAACAGAGCACTGCCTGACACCCTCAAAGCCTTCTGTCCTGTTGACCCTCGTCCTCTGTCTGCGTCCTGAGTGGGACAGCATGGAGAGAGAGAAATCTGATGAAAGCACACATCTGAGCACTGTGATTCATCAGATTATACGTACGTATATGTGACTGAGTGAGTGAGTGAGTGAGTGAATGAGAATGGACTCGGTGTGATTGTGACGCTGTCGACCGCATGTTGCTGGTTACCTTCAAATGTAATCACAAAGAGAAGCCATCGCTATGTTGGTGACATGTGGAGGATCCGTTTAGTTTTTATAGGTTTGTTTACCATTTTAAGGCCAAAACTTTCATTTTTCTGTTATTTCTAACCTTTGTGTTTTACTGCAAACATTCCTAACAGCCCAGTCTGGGTCTGTCAGCCGTGCAATACAGCAGAGAGATTAAAACCCATGTTGTTTTCTTTCAGAATAAAAGCACCTAACTGCCAAATAAGGAGGAAGGAAATTATTTAACAAACAAATACATGCATAGAGAAAATATTTTTGCAAAGTAGCATCATGTGAAGTGAAACATCTCGCCCATCACTAACCCGAGAGTGAGCACAGATCTTCAATATTACCAACATTATTTAGCTGTGCGATGCCTTGCAAATTCTGAAGCTTTTCATGTTTTGTCTCATTCCTACCACAAACTTTAGTGTTTCATACTGAATTTTATTAAGATTGACCAACACAAAACAAAACATTTGAGCAACAAGGCAATTCAAAATCCTTTAAATCATAAAAACAACATGCAATCACTCTCTGAGAAACAAGTGTTCGTGTCACATAAAGGCCCAAGAAAATACATGGAAGTTTGAGGTATTAAATTCACAAAATGTAAAAAGTTCACTACTTTTACAAGGCATGTCACGTGTTTCACTCTGAAATCCAGAAAAGCCTCTGGTAAAGGGCTGCTGATCCAAACCAGAACTGGTCTGCATCCCACATTTAGAAGACAACATTAAGGTGTACAGAGACATTTCCAATACTCAGTTGCTATTGCACCTGTCAAAACTCAATTGTTGTCTATTTTGTTTTGACTTTCAACAATTATCTAAAAGATTTTAGAAAAAAATACATTAAATCCTTGTGCAGTTGAGGTTTAAAACATTTTAGATTTTGTTAACGTTTCATCGGTCTCACTATGGGTTTACAAAACCTCTAAAACTAAATATATTTATGAGTTTTGTATCTGTAATAACCTAAAAGAATAAAATAGAAGAAATGTTGTTCAGGACTCAAAAAGATGCATTTCTGGGTCTTGAGTAATTAAAAAGGCCCCATTATTGAACAAAGTGGACCAACTGAACTCTATGCATCTGATCTGTAAACTCTATGTAGAGGAGTCCTTCCTGAATCAGTCTTACAATGTTTACATGATGGATTATTAATCTAATTATAGCAGCACAAGTGTCTGATATGTTGTAAAAGCTGTCTGCTTTCTGGGCCAAATATCAAAATGTTGTGGCGTCGAGCAGAGCCTGAAGTTTTGTTGATGTAGGAAAAGGTGATCCTGAAGCGGAAGCGCATTGTTGTAAATAGCTGCCATGTAAAACACGTCAGAATAAATACGTGAAGTGAAATTTGCTGCTCTGTTGTAGACTTGAATTTAGCACGGAGCGACCCAAGCAGATTAAGTGCAAATGGGTTTCCAGTTTGAGCATGGAGCTCCTACTGAAAGATATAGGAAGGCCGTATAGATCACAGGTGTCAAACTCCAGTACTCAAGGGCTGCTGTTCTGCAGTTTTTAGATGTACAAAACAATGGAATGAAATGGCTTAATTCCCTCCTGCTTCTGTAGAGAAGTTCTCCAGAGCCTTGCTAGTGACCTAATTATTCTATTCAGATGTGGTGCAGGAGAGAAACATCTAAAAGTTGCAGGACAGCGGCCCTTGAGGACTGGAGTTTGAGACCCCTAGTGTGCATAATGGAGATGAATTACAAGCCATATAGTATCTGCTTGATTAGGAACTAAAATGAAAGTTTCTGATTTCACTCTGGCAGTACACACATTGTTACACCATGTGGGCTACAAAGGTCTAAAAAAAATTATTTATAAATGTTGTGTAACTCTCTGGCATGTACAAGGACTTTTTATTGGAAGAAAACATCTGCACAATCTTTTAATTAAAAAAAATAAAAAATAAAAAAAGTCATACAACTGACACCTAGCTGGAAATGCCACGAAAATAATCTTTATTTATTGCTGTTGACAATGATTCTCTTTAGTCGAGGAAGGTCTTCCTCCTCCTGGGATGTGGGGTTTGAAGCTGAAGATTGAAGTAGATGAAGCACAATGAAAAGCACATACATAACACACAGAGGCGGACAGACATGCATGATCACCCCCCCGCCCGCTCCCTTGCTCTGTTCAGCCGGCCGGCCGAACCACATGGGGGCGCCGGCCATGTACTTCCAGAAACGATGCATGACAGGAACAAGAAGGACAAAAAGAAACCGTGTTGTGTCAGCACGCATTAATTATTTGATGTTCAATGCCAATTGTTGTCTTCTATATTTTGATATTTGGATTATTGTTTTCTATTTTTCAACTGTTTGTGAATATATAAATATGTATTACTGATGACGTGTAGTGGGTACAAAGTACTGGCATGAGAATTTTTTTACACAAAAGATGTTTCTAATTTAGTTTTTGTTTTATTATTCTGGTTGTTGGGGCCGAGGCTCCTGAGACTACAGTCCAACTGTGTTTCTGCTACCAATAAAATATGGAAAACAGGAATTTCCCACTTTTGTCTGTCGCTTTGTGCAAAGATACAATAAAGCTACATTTCCACCGATGTGGATACATTTGTTGGCATTTCTGGTCAGAAACAAAGTGTGAAAAGTGTCTAATATGATTCTTTTATTGTACCTATACATCTTTTTCACTGAAGAATTTCAAAAAAATTAATCAACCTGACTTTTTAGAATATCTGTTGGAGATAAAATGTTAAGGAATTTAATTTTTAATAAGAATCACGAAAGTCACAATTGTTGGCTTCAGATGATCTAAAAGACTCCGAGTCATTTCTGTGTTGAAAACATGTTCTACAGACAACACAGCCATTTATTCAGTTCATGTTGCCATATAAGCCCACAGCATCACAGATTCTTCACCTTAACAGAAGGCATAAAGTGCCTTTTCACAAAACTTGCTTTATTTGGGGGGAAAATTATTTTAGACTGATCTGACCAAAGCAGAGTAGAGATTGTCAAACACCACATGTTTACGTTTGTGATGGTAACGCAGAACAAACTTTTGCCCGGGGCGTCTTCTCACAAACCAGCTGACCTGTGGAAAACTTCTAATGCCAATTTCTAAAACTTAAAAGACACCAAAATGACATCGTCTGCAGCAGTTTTAACAGTGAGCTTTGGATTTTTCTTCCTTTTCCATCCTCACTGCGTGGTGGAAACACAGATTGCCGTCTAGTGGAGAGTAGCTAAAACAAACGGTTTTCTAAAGCCATATTTATATCAGAGACAATATGGAAAGATACAATTTACTATGCGGACATTCTTTGGGACTCTTAAAAAATGAATTGTTTACGCATTTGGGATTTTGCTGATATATTTTTTCCAACATGGTGCCTGCATTCAGCTTCAAATTTAAGGCTGGACTTTTAACGTTTCAGTGTGATATCACAGATAATTTCTTAAGGCTCTTCACACATTTTTACATGATCAGTATAGAACTGAAAACAGTAGAGATCAGTGATCCTGGACTCATTAAGTTAGTAGAAAAATATAGCCTGAGGTCTTCTTAAAGACTAATAATTTTGTTTGACAGGGACAGCACCACTAATGGTCAGAAAGGTGCTTTAAGTTTCAGAATGCAACATTCCACATATGGAGTAGTACTCGTCTAGGATCTGCGTAAAAAAGAGATCTTGAGGGAGTCTGGGATGACTAAGTCGTCTGCGCTGAGGGCCGGGGGAGGCGAGTAGGGAACAGTGACAGGGAACGCTTTCCTCACGTCCATGAGGAGCTGTGGAGGCTGACTGTCAGAGCGGCCTCTGACCAGCTCCTGTAGGGACAGAGAAGACCATCAGCACTGACCTGAGAGGCATCACTTTAATGAATCCGCATGTCAGACTTTTTACAGCTCGGCGGGCGGTACCTGAACGGTGCGAATAAAATTTAGAGAGACTTTTTCATCAAGATCACTGTGGGGAGTGTAGAGAGTCAGGATCTTCATAATCTGTAGGACAAAATAAATACCCAGTGAGGCTTGGATTTAGAAGATGCTGATAGAAAATAGCATTGTTGAAACAAATTCCATCCAGAAGTGAGAAATAGACCCACCTGCTTGCTGGAGAGGGCGGTGCAGGTCCGGATGATGGCCTGAGCATCTGCATCAGTCTTTTTCCCCACCTGCAGCAGCTGAGCTGCCTGGATGAGCGGCTCCAGTGTGGCCACAGCGCCCCCTGCTGCCAGGCCTCGACTGCGCAACCATTCTTCAAGCACGCTGACATTATAACTGAGGGAATTTAAAAAAAAAAAAAAACAACAATACAAATTTTCACAGGTAAATGAGTTGGCTGTGTTAAAGTGCACGGCTTTAGGAGTGATAGTTACTGCTGTGAAAGATTAGTCACAGCCTACAGGTTGATTTGATTTCCCATTTCAATATTTGGCCTTGAAAGCATCTCCATTTCAACCACAAACTTGAATGTAATTTATGTGATTACATTCAGTCACGAGTAATGCTCAGGTGGACGAATCTGTTTACAAGAAAACCTATGCAACTCCAAGTCTTTTTTTTTTGTTGTTGTTGTTGCTCAGCTGCTCAGGTTAGACAGGGCCAAAATGTAATTTTTGGATCTCAAGTCCGATTTTTTTGTACCACAACAAGTAAGCAAGTAAGATGGTATGACGGTAAATTAAAAAATTAATTCTTGAACAATGGAAGCTGAGTTCACAGATGACGGTGAATTTCATGAGATGAATTGGCAAAAGGATTCGTGCCTAAATGAGCAAAGCTGGTAGAGATTTACACCAAAATATTAACTTAGTGGGGCTGAATACTTAAGGCGCGTCACACTTCTCATATCTTTATTTTAAATAGTAATATTCACCATTATGTACTAACTTTGTATTGACGTTAGCAGTTGAATTAAGTTTATCTGACATAGTAAGGATGTACCGATACCCCTCTGTCTTTTTCCTTACATAATTAATGACATTAAAGTTACTAAATGGATTAAAAAGCCCAGGGTGAGGCGTTTATTTGCGACCGTGTACCGTATTTGCATGCCACGGGTCCAGCAGCACATGTCTTTCCTCAGCAGCAGGTTGTTGAGCGCAGAGGCACAGATGAGATAGGTCACCTGGCGGAAAGCTTGCTCCGCCAAACTCTGGGGCAGAGCCTGGCGGCTCAGTGCGGTGTGGAGCACCCTGAGCTCCCTCAGCACAGACGCCATGGTGGGAGCATCGGCGGCGAGAGGTCGAGGGTCTGAGCCCGCCCGCTTCCTGGAGACGACCAGCTTCACCGCCGAGCCGGACAGACCGGCGATGGTCTCGCTCTCCAGGAGGGCCGGGACTGAGGCGGAGAACGAGAAGGGAGAGGGAGTTACAAAAGTTTAGTGGAGGGAAGAGCGTCAGCAGCACCGGCATGAGGTCACCGCAGAGTTACCCATGAGTTTCTGCAGCTGCGTCTCGGTGATGGAGAGCAGCTGCTGATAGGCCTGGATACAAAGGACACTCAGGGAGCGGATCAAGTCGCTCAGGTCGGTCGTCATAGAAACGAGCTCATCCGAGTCCAGGCTCTGACAAGTCAAACACCGAAGAGATATCATGGAAAGCACAACCAGACTGCATGTACGGTTTGGAAAAAACAACAACAAAAATGACCAGCAGGTGTCGGCTACCTGTTTTGGAGAATGTTGGATCAACAGGTCGTGCAAAAGATAAACATTTTTCAGCCACAGAGCAGTCATATCGAGATCAGAGGTTTGCTTCTGAAGAAGGAAAACACCCTTAGAACAAGATCACACCGGCAAAATATTTCATAAAATGAAACGCTTATAAAACATTTCATGACTCCAAGTGTTTGAAAGTTAGCTGCAGGCCCCTCCCTCACCCAACATGATGGGATCTGCCTCTACAAGTACATTTCGCTGCTCCCTTCTGGCACGCGCAGAGCAATCAGAGCTCAGGTTACCTTGAGCGCGGCCTTCATGGCGGCGAGGGCGGAGCTGCAGAGCGTGCGAGCGCGAGCCTGGTCTCCACTGCAGTCTGCCTGACGGACGCAGAGGAAGATCACGCTGGCCGGCAAACCGGGAGGCAGAGCCAGCGCGCCTTCAGAGCGGAGGTCTGCGGGACGGCGAGAGGATCGGAGAGGAGTTTAATAAATGTGACCAAATTATTGTCATGCAGCTGCACAAATGGGTTTCTGTTTGGACTGAAGGGAAACCTAGCACATAAGAATATTGTATGTAAAAGAAAGAAAGAAAAAAAAACAACTACTAAAACAAGTGGTTTTACAGTACACTGAGGTGTAAAACTCAATATTTAAAGTTCAAATTATATCTTTTTTTAAAAATGCACAATCATAGGACTTTATATACAATTGTTTATTTTTCTTCAAAATGAAATAAAGGTGTAGGAGAATTAACCAAACATGTCCTACATCGATCCGTCATCTACACTCTGCTTCCTCTGCACTAAAAATGAGTTTAAAGGTGCTGGATGTAACGGAGCTCACCTGTGATGAGGTTCTTGACGAGTTTGGTTTCGTCTCTCTTCCTGCACTCCAGCAAACCAGCGACGGCTGCTGGTTTCGGCCGAGCAGCAAAGAACGTCTCTGTGGCTGGAGCCGGTAGGGAAACTGAAAACAAAAGAAAACTTCACCAGAATGTGAGAGAAAACTTTAAAAAATTAATTTAAAAAAAAAAAAAAAAGTGCAAATGGAGAAGACGACACAGGACCGTAGATTTGCTTCAACTGCAGTGATTTTACTTCATGTAGGGTTCAGAGTTCAGGTGAAGACTCACCCTGCGTCAGCAGGTGTCTCAGAGTCGCCGTGTGCCTCAGCTCCTTCAGCTCCCTCCGCAGCCTCATGCACTCAAACTCTCTGGCTTCCAGCAGCTGCCACAAATCCTAATGGGAGAAATATTCAATTAACTTGAGGATCCCCAGTTTGTTGTAGTTCAGACACAACAGGAGAATCCCACTTCACCATCATGTTTAGAAATCTTTGAATAACGCCTTAACTGACCAGAATCTGATTGCCGTTTGACACTTATGGTTTAGTATAGATAAATCTGAACATAAATAAGGAAACGTAATTAATAAAAAAAAAAAAAAAAAAAAAAAATAAAACAAACAAATCTCATCTTAAACTTGCTCTTTGTTACAGATATCTCTGGTAAACGAGATCTTGGATCTCAAAATAAAAATTGGCCAATACCACTGCTGCTTTAAACGACTAGATTACATTCCCAGCAGTGGTGACGTAGGTGACTCCTCACCCGTTTCTTTGGAGAGGAACCAGAACAGATCTTCTGACTGAGCTGGTTCCTCAGGTCCTCAAGTTCGTCCTTCCACTCAGTCTTCTGCTTCTGCAGCTGGCTCTCCAGAAACCTGACAGAGACCGGGGCAGATTAAACGTCTTCACTGAAAATGTCCTGCATGAGTCACTTAAAAAAAAAAAAAAGTGTTTATACCTCCTGAACTTTTTCACATTTTGTTGCAAATCTATAGTGCATTTTTTTAGTGGAGCATAACTGTGAAGAAGAGGCAAAATTATACATCGTTTCTACAGATAAAACCTCAAAGTGTGGCACGCATGTGTATACAACACTGATTACCATCAGACCCCTGAATAAATTCCAGTGCATAAAACTTTGTCATTAAGCAGAAAATGGAATTTTAAAAAGATCATTTAGGAGAAAAAAATGTCTAAATGGGTAAAGTTGGTATAGATAGGCGTGTACATGAAATACCTGTAAAATTCACTAAGATTTGTGGCTATAACGTGACAAAATGTGAAAAAGTGCAAAGGTCATCAGTGCATGAGGCGACAGAGGAAGGACTGACTTGTTGGCCACTCGTACGGCATCATAAGCGTACTCCAGGTCTTCTCCTTTCTTCTTCACTGCCGGGTCTTTGGCCACGTCCATCTTCTCCATCAACTGATCCTGTCAAACACGTCCGTGTGTCGTCACAAAATATGCTGCGCGAGTTTAAAACAAACGCTTCGCTCCCTCTCGGGCGTTTCCTGACCAGCGGCATCTCCGGGGCGGGGGACGTCACGCTGATCCTGCGCTTCTCCTCCGGGGACGGGAACGCCGATGCGAAGGGGGACCCCGAGAGCGGGGTGAGAGACTGGGGCGACAGCGGGGCGGAGCTCGGCGAGAGCGGCTCGAAGATCAGACTCTGAGCCGAGTCGGTCCTTCTGTGTCCCCTGGAGCGCTGCGTTGGGACGAGACAGAGGGACAGAAGTGAAACTATCCAGCTGGACTAATAGTACGATGTCTCGTTTAGGTGCAGCTGTGGACCTCGGAGAGCAGATTCATCTCCCTCAGGTTGTCGTATCTCTGCTCCAGCCTGGTGAGCTCCCTCAGGAGACCCTGGTACTTCATCTTCTCCTCATCCAGCTCTGTCTGCAGAGCTGCGCTGGCCTCCAGCACGGCCCTTTGTACACACTCTGCATACGTAAAGAAGATAAACCAAAAGAAAAAAGAAAAAAAAAAAAAAAAAGTGTTCACAGCTGTAGCAAGGCAGGGGGGAAAAAGTGATTAATGCAGAGAGGAGAAGAAGTGGAGCCGCACCGTTTTGTGTTCTCTCTTTCTCGTGGAGCTGAGCAGTGAGATTTTCCTTCTCTTTGCTGATGTTCTCCTTGTCTTTCTGCAACGCTTGCATCTCCTTCAAAAGTTATACGAGTATTAAAATCAAGAGAAACAGCAAAAAACTGAAAATCTTATGAGTATTTTGATCTTGTTTCTAGTGCAAATATCTGAGTACACTTGAAATGAGACAAAAACTAAATTACAAATAACTCTTACATCATGCTAAAAAGTTGCTTGCAAGTTCCATTTGTCTTATTTTGAGTGTACTAAGATATTTGCACTAGAAACCAGGTCAAAAATACTTGGTAAGATTTTGTGTTTTTGCAGTGCAACCAATAAAAGACGAATGCAGGAATTTGTCTCCTGTAGTTTCATTTGGATCATTTCACCTGTGTGAGTCGAAGGATCTCCTGAGCGGCTTTCTCCTCCGCTCTCCTCCTTTCCTCCACCTCCTTCTCACTGATCGCCGGGGAAGGCGGCGGCTTCTCCGCTTTCTGGTTTTCCAGTTTCTGGATGATCCTCCTCAGAGCCTCCAGCTCGGAACTGGCAGCCTCTCGCTCCGTGTGGAGAGTCTCTCTCAGAGCGGCGCTCTCCCTCGCCTTGCCACACACAGAAAACGTGATGAAACCAGATCTCTAATCCGGCAGATTTTCATGTTGAGAAATCGGATCTCTCCGTGACCCACCTGCTGGTCGACTCTGAGCTGCAGCTGCATCAGTTTGACCTCCATGCCCTTGTTGAGCTCCCTGTACCGCTCCACGGAGCGGGCCTCGGCCTTCAGCCTCAGCAGCTCCCTCCTGCTGGCCTTGCGGCGAACGCAGCACTGCATGAATATGACCGTGGCGCGCACCCGCCGGTACGCCCGCCTCGCCAGCCAGCCACGCACTGTCGCCTGGAGCAGCACGGCGGCCCGTTCCACTATCAGCTGAGGGGCAAAGCAAAAGGTTTTCACTTGTTTAAAGCCAGATGTGCGACTCAGTGCTGGAGACGGCACTCAAACACCGAACTTAAGTAAAAAGAGTTTTATTAGAGTACATTTTTGTCTGTTCATATGTACTTTTACTCAAGTAAAAGCAAATATTTGCTTTTAAAGATAATTAGTACTGAAAGTAAAAGTACTTGCTGAATGTATTCTCCAATGGAAAGGGCTACATAAGTATATTCTCTTTAATACATCAATAGTGTCATTCTAATGAACAATACTGCAGATAAAGTATCTTTTTATTGTATTTACTCTCTGAAACAGTTTATTTCAGGGATGACCTGCAGAGTTAAATGCCACCAGGCTAAATAAGAAAGAGGGATGATTAGACCTGTGAAAGTTTTCATTCAGCACAAAGCTAAAATAATCTGTTATTTTAGCTACCTGTTATTTGCCAGGTAACAAGTAAAAATTACCTGGCTGACAAGAATAATAATAAACACTAGACACCTTAGCACTGATTATTTCCACTCCAGTTTGTCAGTACAGCTAAAAAAAAAAAAAAAAAAAAAAAACACTTTCTGACAGTGTCATGTCAGTCTTACAAACGTAACAGCTGTCATGAACATGAAGGGGTCTTTATGAACGTCTGCGACTGTTGTCGTCAAGTGCCACTCGGTAAATGGCACTTCTGGTGCAAAATTACATGAAAAGTGTATTAAAAACTGTGCATTATTCAGTCAATGACACTTTTAATGCAAAATGTCATTAAAACCTGCATTAAATGGCCATTAAAATTCTCAACTTTGCATTAAAATTGTCATTTATAGAATGACACTTCATAACAGTACTAAACATTCATGAAAACGTCTTCACCTTCATGACAGTTGTTGTGTCATGTTTATAACATCAGTAGTATGCACACCCCGTCAAATAAAGTGTTACCAAATGCTGCGTATTCAACTTTGTAAAGGGCCAATAGAGTATAATATTTTATTTTCCTGACAGCATTTTCAAAATATGGACTGTTTTTTTTTTTTCCAGTTGGCTCAGATATTGAGCTAATTGATTATTTTAATACTTGAGCAAATTTGAAAAACACAATGTAACGTAACACATTACAGAAATGCAGTGGGGAAGAATGTACGTATTTAATGTAAACTGGAGTGGAGTAAAAGTTGAAAGTACTCACAATTAAATCTACTTAAGTATTGATACATAAAAACACTGAATGCTGACCTGTCTGTATCTGCGGCGGGCCACAGTCCCCCTGGTGAAGGCCTGGATGGTGACGGTGGCGTCTCGAATCATGAGGAAGAGCTGCCTGACCACCACCATCCGGTACGTCTTCTGGATCACTACGGCAGCCTTCGTGTAGCGCAGAGTCAGAGCCCGCCTGCAGACACACACAGTAGACAAAAAACAAAAAAAAAAGGTTTTCAGACATGCATTGGTTTCGGCTAGCAAACGGGTCATTTACTAAAAGTGAAAAAAGGAAATAAAAACTGAAAAAAAAGCATAATTTTGCTAGTTGTTGAATGTGAATGCAGGTCACCATGATTTATTTATTTATTTTTAAAAACACACCGACTTGTCTTTGCATGAAAACAATGAGAATTTTGTGACATTATATATAAGCTGCTCGTTTCTCCTCTTAGGACCACGCTTGTTGTTTTTTTTTATGATGACACTATAAATTGCTTTAAACAGATATGAAGCTCGGCCATGCTGATCAAGTATTAGTCACTTTTAATAGAGAACTTTGTAGTGTGAAGTACATATTTTCTTGTACTGCTTCCATTAAAGCAGAACTTTAATGTTTACCCCCTCCCCACCTGAGCTGTTGACATCTGCAGCTACCCCAGAAAACCGATGGGACTCTTGGCTTCTTGGGAGTAATTATTTCCATTCCTGCAATGGCAGCTGAGGTTGATAATGTCCTCCATCATTATCAAGGCCATCATCTGTGGCCTTCACGTAACATTTCTTTAAAAAAAGATTACAGGTAAACTATCAGTTAATTTGCCCCCTTTCTTTTTTTCTTTAGGTTTGTCAAACCAAAGGGGAGTGAAAACAAAACATACAAAAGTTTTAAGATTTTTATTTGTGAAAACCTTTTGAATTCTTCAATTGTTTTGCTTTAACTTCACAACTTTGAGTTGGTCTGTCACCTAAACTCCCACAGAAAGATTGTGGCTCTCAACCAAAACCAGATGAAACGGTTCTAGAGGTGTGAATCCTTCTGTAAGGCACTGTGTTCAGATATTCGCTTTTGAGGAAGTTCAGAGAGTTAGAAGCTTAATAATAAACATTTTTGCTCACCGTCTGGCCAGAGCTCCTCTGGTGTATCTCTGGATGGTAGCAGCTGCCCAGAGGATCCTGTTGTACCTGATCCGAGCCAACCAGCCTTTGGCGCGGCGCTGGATGGTCACAGCAGCGACACGCAGCCGCTCAGACCTCAGCCTCTCCAGGACAGCCACCTGACCCGCTCGGAAAAACACTTTGGTCTTTCCGAAGCAGTACTGGTCGGTGTCTGGGATGAGCTGAGGCAGAGCTTGTCTGCACGAGGCCTGAGCCTGATCCTGGCTCTGGGCTCCTCGAAGGAGAAGACGATACCTGCTGAAGAACTCCTCGTATGTCCATCTGAATGCAGATATAAAGCAAAACGCATATTTGATAGAAATTAACTTCAAATGTTAAAAATATGGAAGGTTTCGACGTTCTTTCGCTTGTGATAATCTCTTTCACTTCGTCTCTGGTGTTTCACCATTTCATTTATTTGCAAAGAGTGAGATCAACTAACTAAGTGTGCAGCACCTGGATGGGTAACCGGCTGCGCTGATGCGAATAGTTTCCAGAACCCCACAAGCTCTCAGCTGCTGCACCGTCCGCTGTGGGTCAAACCTGTAAAAAGTGGAGGACGGGCCTTTATGAGTGCGTGCAAAGACAAAAAAAAAGAAAGAGGAATACATATGCACAAATGCTTTGTTTGGTATGATCGAATGACAGGACAGACTCACATAAAAGCTGCTTTTAGGTCATTGGGTTTAATACAACGCACATAGTGAGGAGTGGTGCTGTTCAGGGTGTCCATTAACATTTGTAAGGACTGACGAAACTGACAAAAAAAAAAAAAAAAAAAAGCAATTACTATGAGGCTGACGCTTAAAAAGACATCGATTAAAAAAAATAAAATAAAAAATAGCTCACCTGGAAGCCTACAGTCAGCTTGTGTTCTCTGGCGGCTCTTTTTCCTGAGCGAACGCTCCCATTGGCCACAGACGGAGCGCCTCCCTGCTGCTGGAACAGCTCAGCCACCAGCTCAGACTGCACACACACACACAGAGAGAGAGAGAATGGGGTGGCCCCATTTACTGAGAAAACACGCATCATTGTTTGACTTCGGTATTGACCAGGCATCTACCTGACTTGCTTTGAGAATGTTAATGAGCTCCTCAAACACCGTGTCTCGGTTCTTGTCTAGAAAGCCGCCGCATTCATACTGCACCTGATTTGTGGGGAGAAATATATTTAAAAACGCATAAAATGTTGAGTTTCATGCGGTTGGGAACAATTGGAGCTCCACATCCAGGATGGAGCATCTCCTTCCTTACCGTGTCAGCAAAGTGGAAAACGATGAAGGCACTGTTTGTCATCCTGGGCTTCCCGAAGTGAGGGTGGGGCTTGCTGCTCAGGTGTTGGTCGTACAGCTTTCGGGCCCAGTTCTCATCAGACCCCTTCGGCATCTGGGTAATTCGAGAAAAAACATGCCATGACAGAGACAACTGTGTTGGAGCATTTCATCAACAGAGTGAGTTAATACGTTGAGAAAGAAGCTTGACCCATCCATCCATCGTATCTACTGTAGTCTGTGAATCACTACATGCTATCGATCAGCATCTACTTTTTCCAAATGTTTATTGCTGATAGTTCTTTCTTCAGTACCAGAGCCAAATGAATGATAAATTGTTCATTAGTTTTTTTCTAAGCTTACATTTCATCCAGCACGTGTAGCATTGGCCTGAAATGACTTTTCAGGGCCAAAACAAACAAACAATTTAACCCTTACAAGTAAAACTCATTGATGTGTACAACTGAGACTTTCAGCTGCTTCTGTTCACTGCTGCAATATTTTCCACAATCACTGTGTACAAAGGATAATGGTGACAAAGTTACTGGGAGAATTGGGATTGCAGATCCAGAAAGGACTGGAACGATGCCAACATTTTGGAGATGGAAGTTAACTGAGACCGTCATGAGCTAAAAGCCACAATTAAAAGGGATAAAGTTGTAAGAATGGTGACTCCTTTCAAATGAGCAGACAGACGGACACCGAGACTGACCCGGCACTCTTCGTCCAACAGATCAAATATGCCCAGAGGGCCTTCGACCAGATTGATGCATTCCTGGTTGTCGCTGAATTCGATCCTGTTCCAAGCCAACTCCTCTCTGACGTACTCCTCCTGCTCCAAATGGAAGACGTGCTTGAAAGAACAAAAGAAAAAGATATACAATGGTAAACTTGGGGAACAGATGAGCACAACATATTTAAGAAAACCTGCCTTTGTCCTTTCAAGGGGGTTTACAACATATCGGGACCACAATTAGACCATATTTATTGCTAAAACAGCATATTTATGATCGGCAACCGTTAGTCTTTGCCATTTCTACATAAAATATCCAATCAGGCATTACAATCTGTAGAAAAACTTTGTGACGTTTCATCCCATTTCCATGACATCTGCTGAAGCTCGGAAATTATTCTGTTTTCGCCACAGCTTCACGGTGGTTGCAGGTCCCACACGGCAGAAACTGAGCTGAGCTTCTGATTTTAGGTGAATTGACTGAATGGACCGCCTTAAATGTTGTATTGCTCATGTTATTTATACACAAAATCCATTGTTATTTGTAGTAGAAATGTAAAATTAAAATAAAAGGAAGGAACATTTAGTTGCAGAGGCAGAAGGGCAACGCTAAAGAGGGCATAAACATGAAAATATAAACACAGCCTTGTAAATGTGATACAACTCACCCTGTTAAACTGCTGCTGAAGTTTTTCATTTGCATAATTTATACAGAACTGCTCAAAGCTGTTCTGGTCAAAAGTCTCGAACCTGCTCCAACAAAGAAAACGAGGGACTCGTTAAACTATTCCAGAGCAAGATGTGACCTCTTGCTGCACACAAACGAAACAGCCAAAGCTCATCACTAACCCGTAGATATCCAACACGCCTATGAAAGATTTGGTCTTCCCCTTCTGCGATCGCAGGGCCGAGTTGAGCCGCTGGACCGTCCACGTGAACAGCTGACCGTAGATGTGTTTGGCAAGCGCATCTCTGGCTTCTAGAGCTTGCTGACCGGTCATGGGCTTCACCAGCATCTCTCCCCCCACCGCCAGCCTGCGGCTGCACAGCCAGTGAGCCATCTGAGACCCCTCGACTCCCAACAGCTTGGAGAAGACGGCCAGAGAGCGGTCGTCTGCCTGAGGAGGAAACATAAAACCAATATATCTCGCATAAGATCCATAGCATTTTGTTATAACGCCTTAAAAAGAGGTAGTGAGGCGGTCTTTCACTGCTCTGTCGTTTCAGGACCTCCATGATTTGCTATAATTATTGAAACAATGAGTGTTTTTCTCCACCAGCTAAATCCTGAAGGAGAACGTCCAACTATCAGTTTTTAATCTCATACCCAACCTTGCTTGGGTAACCAGCAGGGCAATAATCCAAAGCACACCAAATCCACCGCTGACAAACTCAGAAGCAATAAGACGAGGGTTTTGTAGTGGCCCAGTCAAATTCTGGACAAAAATCTGATTGAGATGCTTTGGGACGACCTCAACCTTTTCATAATCAAATAATCTCCATTGTAGAGGACTTGAAAGAAGAGTCGGTCAAAATCCCTCCAAAGTTGTAAAATATTAATTGGTAATTGTTGAAAATGTGGAATGGTGCAGTAAGTTACAGGTGCACTTACTATTTCCTGGTTTCCAGATTGGTTTATCATAGGGTTTTTCCCCAAAAAAGTTATCAAAACATTTGACTCATTTAGATTATTCTCATATGACATAAGAATTTGTTTGCTGGTCTAAAACATGTGACAAAACGGCGGTCGAGACCTTTTTCACAGGACCGTAAATGAATTAGAACATGAAATAGGAGAACGAAAACGGAGAACAATGATTACGCTGATGTAACTCCTGTCTGCACTTCTGCCGCTGGCTTGAATGTTGACGTTTCCCAGGTGCAGGACAGCCGACAGGATCCTGAAGAGCTCCGTTTGCTGCTCAGACTGCACACCTGCAGAGTTCAGCGCAACGAAGATGGAGTTTCTCCGTCATGTCGTTGAACCTTTATGTTCACACAATCGTGCGACTTTAAGAGCAGAGAATACCGAGGACGGTGAGAGCATTGCGAGTTCGCTCCAGGTCCGACAGGTCGTCCGTGCCGGGAATCTGCATTTCCCCTCCTTGTTTGGTGTAGTGGAAATATTCAGGTGGCTCTAAAGTAAACCAATCAAAAACACGTCAGTCCATCAGCGGAGCAGGAATCGCATCAGAAGCAGTGTGAACAGGGGCCCACCCAGTCTGAGTGATCTCATCTCAGGCAGGTCTCTGGCTGCACACAGCTGATAGAAGATGTGGTAGTTTCTCTCTGATGACGCCTTGCACATAGGAAAAAAGGAATTAAAACAGAAAAAAAAACTCATGAGTGATTGCATCATTGAGAATTTTTAGAATCAGCAACAAAGGGGAAGAATCCTACCTGAAAGACGACCCTCGACTTCTCCAGCAGGTAGGTCCGCATGTTAGCACCGATGATGTCCCCCTTTCTACCAAAACCGATCTCGATGTACTTCCCGAAGCGGCTGCTGTTGTCATTCCGGGTGGTTTTAGCATTCCCTATGGACTACAAAACAAAACGGAGGCGTAACATTTTTTTTTTTAAAAAGCCAATTTATCTGAGGGTGAAACTGTTTTTCCCCCCCATTTACCTCCATAATGGGGTTTGAAGCCAGCACCCTCTCCTCCACGCTGGTCTGTTGAGCCGCTCCCCCGACCACCGCAAAATACCGCATGGTGAATTTGGCTGAAACCGTTTTTCCAGAGCCGGACTCCCCGCTGATGATGATGGACTGATTTCTCTCTTCCCTGAGCACAAAGCAGTGTTCACATTGCACATTTTAAGAGTCGCAAAGTGCTTCAACAAACAAAAATCACAAACACATTCCAAATCTCTAAATAGTCAGGCCCGGTACTTATACGAATAGTTTTACTGGACTGTACCTTTTTCTTTTACTTGAGTATTATTATTATTGCTGCATATTCATCTTGCTTCCCCCACCCCAAAATAAGTTGATGTCCCCCGCTGTTAAAAGGAGCCGGGGGCTGTGAATCGTCTTTATAGATTAAGAGCCGTCACAAAAACCGAACCCGTCTTCCTTGACCTCTCACCTGGTCATGGTGCGGTATGCTTCCTCGGCCACAGAGAAGATGTGAGGCTCCATGTCACCCATGTCCTGGCCGCTGTAAGCGTCTATTACCTCCTCGCCATATATGGAAAGCTGATCGTAGGGATTTATGGCCACCAACACAATACCTGCAAGGACAGACAGAGAAGGAAACCTTCAAGGCGCCAAGCGTATTCTGAGGACAACATTGTAAAATAGACCGATTCACTAAGTCCGGTTTTAGTTAAAAAGGTAAAGCAAAGCTTAAACACTTGTTCAAGATCTTCAGCGTAACCAACTATAAAACTTCGTTTGATTCTAGTTGCGGTCATATCCATGTAGATCAGAGGTAAATGCAAAATAGTGCAGAAAAGTGAAGTGGAAGAAAAATGGTAAATTGTTCTACATTTCCCACCCCAAACACAATGTGTTAGAATGGCCTAGTCAAAGTCCAGTCATAAATACTACTTAGAATACGTGACAGGACCTGTGAAATTGTTGTTCTCAGATTTACTCCATACATCTGATTCAGCCTGATGTGACATAAAATCCCAGCAAAGTACAGTAAAACATGCAACTGCTTTATCTATTCTGCCTGTGAGAAACAAATTGATGTTCAAATCATAACTCTGATTTTGAATGAATATTTCTCCCACGTCAGCTTTCTCAGGATCCTCTAACCACATCTTCTGAACGTTTTGCAAACTGTGAGGATGTGGGAGTTCCCTCAGAGTCTTAACCTTTGAGTTTATGATTTGGAGGCATTATTATGGGCCGTAACAACACAAACAGAAGCACCCAGGAGCAGGCCACCGTTTTTATTACCCTCGAAAAGTTCTTCGATCTTCCTCCACCCCGTGCAGCCCAGTTAGAGCTTATCAAACATAACATTCCCTGAATTGCTTCTGCCATCTTCTGGTCATTCTTTAGTCTCACCACAGTATGTGTAGATGCTGCTGTAGTCCAGGAAGCGGACCCGGAGGTTGTGTAGCACAGCAGGCTCGTGCAGGAAGCTGAGAGCCGTCAGGTCGTTCTCCCCCTCCAGGATGTCGGGATTCCCCAGCGGGGGGAGATCGGACGTGGAGTCCACAGAGTAATGGAGCTCCTATCAAGAGCAGATTGAGTTGGAGATTATCAGTGCTGCAAATCAATTTGTGTTTAGTGACAAACTTAAGTTTAGAAAGACATGGACAGTCATGAGGGAAACTGGCTCACGTTTCCATTCTGGAGTTGCAGCAAAAGCTGTTTGTCTCCAGGTTTGTAGTCCCTCAGGAGAGTGGCTGAGGCCCAAACTGCTTCTGGGTCAGGCACCCACACACCTGCCCCCTGACGACGTGATAGACAGGTGTGTAACTATAGAACCGTTTATAAAACAAACACATTCTGCAGGAAAACAATCCAAACATCAGTTGAGAAAACATCTTTATAATCAGATTTTTTTTCTTATTTTATTCACATTTTTTTCTAAATTAAACTCTTATGCCTCCACACCCAGGCATTTCCGCGCCCTACCCAGGCTGCTCATTTGACACCCATCAGCACAAAAAGCTCTTAAACGGTGTTAAAAATTAACACTGGTCATCCTCTCTCTCAACTGCCTGTATGCTTAACTATTCTTCACCAGCGACATTCATTTATTTATTTGCTCCAACAGGTACATTTAAACTCTTTGCAGATATTTATCAGAGTAATTTGAAATCAGCCAGGTAATGAACAGCTTTAAGAACAATGATCCCACCAACCTGTCATCTGAGGGGCTAATTCTGAAAGCCAAATTAAAGTTAAACTGCATGCCTGATAGATATCTATATAGAGATAGATAGATCTAAATATATATGTATAAGCTCACCTTTGTGTATAACTCCAGAGTTGCCATGTTTTTATCCTTTCCAATCTGTGAAGAGACTTGTTGTAAAACCTCAGCCCGGTCTGCATGTTCCTGCCCGAGGAGCGGCCGGTGTCCTCTGCCTCTCCTCACAGCCTGCCTCTGTCCAGCTGAAGGCAGTTTTGCACTTTGTTCACGCTCACATAAAGAGGCGACCGGGTTAACTGTTAATCTGCAGCAAATGGATGAGCAAAGATTGATAAATCACACTCAGGAGGAGCAGCTCGGGGTATTTGTTTGGTTTTTTTTTTCCTCTCAGTGACACCTATTTGCTACACTGAGGACATTTATAAGGTCCTTGACTGATATTCATACCAACTTAACTTTTTCACATTTTGTCACATTTCAACCACATTGGGATTTTAGGAGATGGACTAAAAAATGTAATTTGAATCAATATAATAAATAATTTTTGCCATGGATTTCTATGTAGCTGATTTTACTCTAAAGGCCACCAAAAACAAAGACAACTTGTCTTCAAAAGTGCCATGTCAGCAAGTTTTGCCATTGGCCAATTATTTGATTCAGGTGTGTTGGAGCAGGGATTCGTCCAAAACTTGCAGGGCAGCGTCATTCAAGGACACCTGAATCAAATGGATGAGTTCCCTCATCAACATGTCGCTCCGCTTCAGGTGTGTTAACAGACTCATTGAAACTTCCTTTCTGTGACTAATCAAATAATGTGTTAGAATGGCCCAGTCAAAGTCCAGACCAAAAAAATAAAAATTAAAAAAAATCCAGAATACATGTCATCTTTAAAACTGCAGTACAAGAGAGCAGTTTGAGCTTATGTAGCAATTGACTGAAGCAAAAATAATTACTGGTTTAAAAAAAACAAATGCCTGACACACTTTTCAGATTTTTATTATGTAAAACGCCACAATTATGCACTACATTCTGATAGCTTTTAACAATTAGTCCCAATCAACTCCCCACACATTTGTAATGTACTCTCAGTAAAATGTGCATAAGAACAAAAAGCAGAGGTTTGGTAACATAGTGACAAATTTTATTTCTTTAACACATTACAGCAATCAGCCTGCTCAGGTTGGGTGGGGGATCTCATGATTCCAGCTGGATGTTGTGAGCCAACATAGAAATTGTAAAACCTTTTCTCCTTGGAAAGTGATGGATTAAAAACTATCCCATCTGTTGTCGCCGGTGTTTTTGCATGAATTTTTAAAAGGGGCGGCGAGTGTGTGACAACACAGATGCTTTACAAGAAAAAAAAAAAATAAAAAAAAAATAAAAAATGTACAAAAGCACTGTTGAATGTTTCTAAACACTCATTTTGATGATGAAAAACAAAAAATAAGCAAAACCAAACCACCAAATGCTCTGGAAGCTAAAGGAAAATGAAAAATTCAAAACACACCACTTTTCTCAAACCAACACCCAGCATGATTTCAACAAGACATTTAAATACAAAATATAACAAGATAAGCTTCATTTAAATTTCCAAAAACGGATGCAGTACAAAAAACATTCGCCTCAAAAGGTGCCCGGAACAAAAGGGGCAAACACGCCGGCTGTCTGCTGACCTGAACCATTTGGATCTGACATGATTGTCGCAAACAAAAAAAAAAAAAAAAACACAAATCCATCAGAGACATTTTAGTAAAAAATACAATACTAAACACTCATCTTTGACACATTTTAAGGAAATTATATTGAATATATTCAAGTCATTCATAGTTGTCTGTTTTACTAATTAAAAATCATCTGCGCTCATAAATACAGTCAGAGTCCCACTTAATGGAGACAATCACGGGTGGTAAAATGGCTGCCGAGGGTCTTCTGGAGTGAGTGGACGCCTAGATTGGACCCAGTTCTTCAGGGCCGCACTGGAATGGAAATCCTACGGTTAACACTCGTGTTTACGGGTGGGGGCGGGCGAATGAGTCCAATCGGTCTTCATAACAACCTGCCAGGAGAAACAATCACCAGCGAGTTAGGGAGCGTTTACACTGGATGCCATTTGATCAGCAGAATCTGATTCTTCCACTTGTTGCATCTGTTAACTTGTAGTTAAACATATGCAAAGATTTCAAAGTGTTTTATTAGGATTTGTGTCAAATATCAACACAAAATGGTCCAAAATTTTAAACTATACATTTTCTTTATAACGTTCTGTAAAAATGCGACATGTATTCAAGTCAAAGTTTTATGGAAAAAAAAAGAAAAAAGGTTATCTTCCAAAATTGTCCTATATTTAGATGAACTCTGATCAGCTTCCCAGCAGAGGACAAGCATCCCCACACCATGATCCCCACACCATGATGCTGCCACCATTTTATACCATCCTGCCCATGGTACAAAATGGGCGCGATGGTCTCAGCACATCTAAAAAGCATTCAGATTGCATAAAAGTAATGAATTTCTTGCCAGTTATCTCACATATTATGTAGAATCAAACATAGTGATTAATTCCAAACCTCTTGTAATTTTGATGTTTATACATGCAGGTAACAGAAACCCAGATTCAAGGTCTCAAAATATGGCACTGTGAAAAAGGTCATTTTAATTTACTAATTAAATGAATTCTGAAATTAATTGGTTACACTCAATAAAAATGGGCTGAATAAAAAAAAAAATAAATAAATAAATGCATGCCACACTTCAGATGTTTCGTAAAAAAATAAAATAAAATAAAATTGTAAAAGTGAAAAAATGTTCTCTTCCATTTCCCCAATTGTGAACTACTTTGAGTTGCTGTATCTGATAATTTTGCTGATGTAAATATTTAAAGGCGTATGCATGAATTTAAAGGCACAGTCCCCCTGTGGGCCCTTGTCAGTGCCTCTTCTACCTGTGCTATACGGTCTCCATGTCTTCGCTGCCGTTGCCCTCGTCCTTCGGGGGCTCCCCCTCAATGGCGGCCTCTTCCACGTGGGCCAGCATGTCGGCCATCAGCGCCTCTTCCAGCCTCTTCCTGACGCTGTACACCAGCTCCTCCTGTTTCCTGCACACAAGCGCAACAGGAAGTCGTTAGGAGGCGACAGTTGGACCTCAGAGCAGATGCTGCGTTTCTGCACAGACCCGGTGGTCGCTGGGGGTATTGCCAACAAGCAATCAGGTTACAGCAAACTTGGCTGGATTACAAGCATTACTGTGCTCAGACATATTAAATGGAAGTCATATAAACATAAAACAAGCAGCATTGTTCCCAGAGTCCAGCTGATATTTCCCCTTTTTTAACTGTATGTCTCTGAAACTTACCAATGCCAACGTTTCACCAGGAAGTAATTTCAGATCCGACTGTTTAAAATTCAATTGTAGTAATTAAACGGTCTGAAGCTTCAACAGTGTTATCGTTTTGGTACCAACAACCTACCGGATGTCCTCGTCTGTGACTATAAAGGCCTTGCAGAGCGGCTGGGCAGTGTTCAGCCACACGCCCGGGTTCTTCTCCACCGCCGCGGACAGCTGGCCCGTGATCGGAGCAGCGCTCGTGTGCAGGGCGCTCGCTATAGCCGACAGGAGCGTTTTGTCCGTGCAGCCTGGGCCGACACCTGCAGAAGAGTCGTCAAGACATTTTCAGGACGACTTTCTCCAGAAATGCTATCGCTCTGGTTAATGGACCGAGCGGTTTACCCTGCAGGCCTTTAGGCAGCTCCATCGTCTTCACCAGCTCCTCTGCGATGTCAAACGCATTAAGACCGCTGAGCTTTTTCTCCCAGAAAAGCTGGGGGACGGGTGGGGAAGAAAGAAAAGAGAGATGTTCCCATTTCAAGATGTAATTTCACAATACAGGGAATTCAAAAGTAAACTTTTACCCCTTCTGACACCTAATGCATCACATCACGGTGTGTGAAACCGGTCTTTCTGGTTTGCTTATTATAATAACTGGGGACTGTTCACCTGTCGGGGCTGATCGACGGCTTTCTGAGGATCCGTCTTCACTTTGTTGTTGGGATGGTTGGTAACCTTTGTAACAGGCTGCTTAAAAATGGAGGCCGTCTGTCTTACCGGCAGCGACGTGTTCAAGTCAGGTTTGCCCTGGGAAATAAGAGCGGCAAATAGAGAAAGAATTATTGATCAAGGCTGATTTGGACTCTCTAAGTAATGCAACAAGAATCTGAGAAGAAAGTGATCAGTTTGGAAATGAAGGTTTAGCCGCAATAATGTTTGGTTTGAACTCGGTGAAAAAGGGGATGAAACTTGATCACACGGCGTATTTACACTTACAACAGTCCACTTAAAAGCAAACATCGCTTAGAGAATAAGCAGAACTAATTTGCATTAAAAAAAAAACCTTTTGAGTGACAGTTGAGGAAGAGTGTTGCATTACAGTTGCATCACTGTGTCTCAACTTGCTGGTATTTTGCATATGGTGGGTCTGAACACAGGACACCCAGTCTCAGGCTGCGTGTGAACAAACACTTAAAACTGCCTGGCTTACCACGCCTTCAGTATAATTGTGCTATGAAGAGGGTCCTTAAAAAGACAAAGCCGTTGTGTCAAATAATCAAATATTCACATATTTTGTTATGAGAAAAAAAGTCCCATTGCTTGTTCCACCTCCTTCGCCTGTTAAGTTTGGATGTGTGTTTGGGATTCTTTATCTGTCCTAGTGGAACACCTAACTATGTCCAAGTTTCAACCATTTGTCCCAGCCAAAAAAAGGGGAAAAAATTAATTAAAAAGGATCAGAGAACAAGCCAAATACCTGCAATAGTCAAATTTTTATGGTCAGATGAAAAAATTATTGAACTTTTTGACCATGACGAGAAGAATGTTTGGAAAAGTCAAGGAAATGCTTTGAAATGTATGAATACTACTGAGCGTCATGGTGGCAGCATCATGCTATGGGGCTAATTTGCTGATGAAAAACAAACAAACAAACAAAAAAAAAAAAAAATTAAATTAAAAAAATAGATATACCCTCCAGATTTTTAAACCTAATCTCAACTAAGACAGGACACTGCTGGCAAACACATCAAGATTGATTTAAGAAAAAGGACAGCTCCTGAAAAGATTTTGGGAAGCCCTGTCCTGAATTATATATGAATTATACATGAATTATAAATGCTTTAAAGCGAAGTGTTTGCTCGGAAGATGGGTCAAATATCTAGCCAGAACTATCCCATAAGCTCGGTGTGGTTTTTGTCTTCGCAACTTGCTAAGAGACATTCATCTATAAATCAGTGGTGTGTGTATGTATGTATGTTTGAGCATGAATGTATATTTTTATTTTGTGTGCCTCAAATTAAATCGCCTCACCTTGTTCTGGTTGTTGTTGTCGTATCGCAGTCTCTGGCGGTTCTTGTTTAGTTTGCTCATCAGCATCTTCCCCGTTCGAAAATCAAAGGAGCTGAGGTCCATCTGGTTACCGAGGTAACGGGCCAGCTGAGGCTTGCTCCTAAACTTCTTCCCAGATGGACTGACGAGAAATATGACTGTATTAATACAAACTGTTGTTCCAAAAAAACACAAGACAAAACAAAACCACAGGCTTATCTGATCAAGACATCACAACCACACATGGAACCACAACGTGCAACTAAAGCATTTTAAACATCTAAACGAGCAATGATGCTGAAATCACAGAAATGAATGCATTTTTAATGGAAAAAAAAAAAAAAAAAATCAATTAAGTCCTTTTGTCTAATCAAGAGCAATTTTAGTAATACTAATCAGAAATGATGATGAGAAACAATTATTCAGAACAATGTTAAAAAAAAAAAAAATAAAAAAAAAAAGTACCAGATATGAATGAACACAAAGTAAAGATGGCGAAACTAACACCTAGTGTTTACAATAGAAACACTGCAGCTGCACCTACAAGGAGCATCAGTACATCTAGCCTGATCAATGAACAAAAACACGGTGGGTGGATTCGTGCTCATATCTCATGCAAATGCATCTTAACATGACAGAACCGTCAACTGTTATGATTGCACAGCCAGCCTACCACAAGCTATACAACCGACCCGCCTCCCCCCTGTCTTGCCTCTGTTCCTCATCTTGCTCTTCTCCTCTGCTAAATGAGAACAAACCTTGACTTCAGTGGGACACAGAGAGAATTATTAACGGAGAGCACACTGACTTTTGTTGACCATTAAGGCCCAGGCAGGCCTGTACGGCTGAAAGGACTCCTTCTGGGGGGGAGGTGGCCTGCTTGTCCTCCCACAAAAACAGACAACCCCCTCCCCTTTTCCTTCAAAACTTTTTTAGGTACCGACCACCCTGCTCATTTTCCTGCCTGCTTCCGTCCGCAATCTCGGTGTATGGTGCAACTGTGGTGTACTTCAAGCTATCGGTCGTTTAGTACCTAAAATAATAGACATCGCTTTTCCCAGCTGACAAACCCGACTTTCTGGTCACTTCTTCCATTTTCCAGCCTTTGGGGAGAGCAGAGCAATCCCACCTTTTCTTCTCCATTTTCCCCCGCGGCTGGCCAGTGAGTCCGCTAAAAGTTGCGGCAAACAGCCAGGTCGGATTTTTGGAAAAACGTGTCGCGGCAATCTGAAAAGGCTGGTCTGGAGCGTCTCACGCTTTTGTTTCAACCATTTTAAAGCGCGTGCCCCCTGTAATGGGATCTCCCGGCTAAAAGCATAACGTCTCTTTGTGGCTGCGGAGATCGCTCCGCGCGGATCTCGGCCCCATCACCACCTGCGTGTCACCGTTGGAACTACATCCGCAAAAGGAAAAAAAAAAAAAAACAAAACAAAAACGGAGCAGCGCGGAGCTAGACCGGACGCTTCCAGAAGTTTTTCAAAACAAAAGCTTCTGGGGGAAAAAAATGGCTCAATTTATATTGCGTTCTCAATATAGGTCACGAAGCACTAATCGCAGTAATTCGTTTAGTCTATTAACATTTTGATGTGACAAACATAAAAATTGTTGCCACATTAATAATTGAGGTATTCTGTGTTCATTACATCCTTGTTTAAATGGCTCATTAGAAATACCTGAAGAAGTGAAATCAGGTCAGATGTTTAGAAACCACAAAAACAATTCATTTTGAGATAAACACATGGACCGATAACACATTAGTAAATACAAACCACATTTAACTATTTGTTTCCTACGGGTCGGGTGGCATGGGAGGGGAAAAAAAAAAAAAAAAAAAAAAAAAAAACGTGGCCGCAGCCTAATATAAGGTGGTTCGCTTTTTTTGGACTAATTCATACATATATCCTACTATATCAAAGTTGTATGCTTCCTGATTTAATTTGAAAAATGTAAAAATAAATAAATCAAATTTGATGAGTAAAAAGAAGCAATAACAATAATGCACATAATTAAGCTGTCCCTCAAATTTTAATATGACAGAAAGATGCACATTGCCATCCCTACATTAGCAGAACAGCCACCATGTTAGTTTGGCTCAAATAACAGACATTATTCCAAAGGTAATTATTTTTACAATTTCATAAATCAAATAACAGAAAGGCAATCCTTAAATTCAAATAATTTAATTTTAGTTTTCTTGTCATCATTATTTTAAGATTATCGCCCTGGGTGGCATGAGGTTATTCTAAGGCTTATCTTCCTCCAACATTTCCATTGCCAGCCAGACAAATGGCAACCAATAAGTATGCAATGTTTTTCAGTAGCATGAACTCGCATCGAAAAAAGACAAAAAAAAAAAAAAAATCTGTCTTTAATTTGAATACCATTAGTAAGAAAGGGAAACAATCAAATGTTAGGCAATAATTGGAACAAAATATTTACCAAGGGGCCCAAAAATCTGGGCAGATACTTTTTCAATATCTGGTTTAGCTCTTATTAATCTTCAATGAATTCTTCATATTTAGCTTTCTAAAAGCGCTCATGAATTCACAGTGGTAGTGATTTTTAAATTCATCTATTCAACTTCCACGTATCTTCTGCCATAGACGTCCAAGGCCAGATTAAACCTAGCCGAGATCTATAATCACTTTTTCAGAAGGAACCTAGCAAGGTACCAGCACTGTTTAAAAGTATCACAATTTACATTTCATCAGAGAAGTGGATTAATTCAGTAATGACAGAATAATATTTGTTAGAATATTTAATAGAAATGGTAGGTTGATTTGTCGAGATTTGCCATAATTTTTTGATGAGCGTCTCCAGCTCTCTAAAGCGAGGATACCATAACCACAGAAACCCTTCATTCAATGAAGTTTTTGCATTAATGTAACATATGTGAACATTGCTACATTATTCACATATGAACAATGTAGCAAGTGTCACACTTATGGTTTAAGCAACAAATACACAACTAATAACCGTTTATAAATTTCGTTTGTTAATCAAAAAAGAAAAAAAAAAAAAAAAAAAAAAGAGCTAAAACAGCTTAATTTCTTACGTATAACCCATGTGTGCTTGTTTATCTGATAGTACAAGTTAGGTCGTTTTACTTTTATTTTGACACGTAAAGGAAGTCCAGCTTTTTGTTCCGTTTGAAAGCTTGCAGCCATCAGAACATCTCCATTAACGTATGGAGAACATGAACGTGACAACAGAAAGTAGATCAATCCCGAAGCAGCAATGACAGCCTCCATTGGCGCAGCTGAAACTAACAGAAGTAATGATTAAAAATAAATAAATACATGTATATTGTAGTACATTGTGAATTTAAATGCGCAAGTTCTACGTAAGTTACACGACAAAAAAAAAAAGAAAAAAAGAGGGGGGCTCGTTTCACCACGACAATGAAAACCGTTGTCCTTCAGACTTGGAGCCGGCTTTTTTCATTTCAACGAACAAAGTAGATCCAGTGAAACGACCGCGAATAATGTAAAATACATGTCATGAATCTGAGAGATTCTGTGTCAACGCGTTTTAAAACCGACGCAGAAAAACTTGCGTGCATTGTATACGGTTAAATCCTTGTGCTGAAAACGCATTTCAATGCACTACATATATCGATGCACTTAAACGAAACATTTAATCATGCAACTGTGGTTTAAATGAAAAAAACAAAACAAAAAAAACAAAAACGAGAGCGACAGAGATTCAGGAGACCCTACCGGACTGCTGTTAGCAGAGACCGAGACCGCAGCGTTTGCCTAATCGATGTTAAACATACTTCCCATGTTTATTTTAAAAATGGCACCAAACATAAGGAATTACAGCAACTAACTCCCGGTTTCGTTCATTGTTTAGCCGGTCTACTTACTCGTTTTTGTCCATCTTGAGGACACTATCTCGCTTTCAGCCTCTTGCTGGGTTAAATCCCTTCTCCCCTCTCCTCTTTCAGTCCCCTCCCCCCCCTACGATGTTTAAAAATGAAAGACTTTATCCACGCAAATATCTCAGCGTGCGTCTAGGGGTGTCAAACTCCAGTCCTCAAGGGCCGCTGTCCTGCAGTTTTTAGATGAGCCACGGGTAAAGAACAATGAAATAAAATGGCTTAATTACCTCCTGCTTGTGTAGATATGTTCTCAAGAGCCTTGCTAATGACCTAATTATTATATTCAGGTGTGATGCAGCAGAGAAACATCCAAAAGTTGCAGGGCATCTAGAGTTTGACACCTGCAGCTCAATGTCTGGTCCTTCAGCTATTGTCGTTTATTCTGTACACATTTTAACAGGCGTTGAAAGCTACATGTGTATTTTTTATTTTTTTTTCCTCCTGAAGTTCATTTCACTGTTTTCTGTTTTTTAAAGCATGGTAAACGCACTTAAGCTGTTTATGTATGGAAGATTTTTGTCACAATAGTAATAATAAAGACAAAAATTCTAAGCAAAACCATTTTAATAGTTGAAAGTTACAAGATATATCAGAAATATTAGGATAAATTAAGAATTCATTCACATCTTACAACGATGGATCAAAAAGAAGCATTTTTACAGAGTGCATCATGTAGCCTGCAGAGACCAGCCATCCTAGTTAAACTTGCTGTTAGAGACGTCCAGCCATGTGCCCAGAGTCCTGGTCCTGTAAGCAGACACAAGGCTTATAGAGTAAAACATATATCTGTTTGATTGGGTCAAAAGCACTGAACTGTCCAACTCAGGGAAACATGATTATGAAGCTGATCATTTCAGACATTGGTATATCTATAAAACTATTCCACCTCTGCAGCCATTATTTTAAAAAACAAAGACCAGAGATGTCTAAATGATTAGTCTATTACAAATTTAAGTACACAGAAAGAACTAAAGCCCAGAAAGCATATTCAAAATAAAATAAATGTTAAAATAATTTATTTCACACTTTTCCTAATTTTAAAAAATAAAACTAAACAGAATAAAACAAAATGGGTGTTGGCCAGCCTTCAAGTTTTTTTGTTTTTTTTTTAAAGTTGCTGTTTCAAAATTGCCTCTTTTTAAAATTAAAATCCCTTCGATTAGATACCTGGGGGAAAAAAAAGTGCTGGAGAGTTTTCTCCTGCTGCACACATGAAAGAGTGCAGGACTGTCCCGCCCCAATCTGTTGCTGTGCACAGTTGGTAAGAACGTTCCTACATATTTTTCCTTATTTACAACGAAGACCGAATGGGATAATATTCAGCACAATAGGCATTTGAAAACTACCACTACATTTTCTGTCCATCCTATTTTTGGTCTATGTAAATATAAAGAAAATATTTCAACTGTTTGATTGTAATAATCAACTGCAGCAGGAATTATTTGTTTTCTGTTTCAAATAAAAAAAACAATTAATTTGCATTACAGATTTGTGTAATTTTATGTAAATATAAACTAGTAAAAAAAACATCACCTGGTTCTACGTTTGCTTCGCACAGAGGGGTCTGGACCTTCGGCTTGGTGGAGGTGTGGACACTTATGAAGTTTTAAATTTAACTAAATTAAAACTTCAGGTCCCAGATGTAAGCAAAGCTGCAGCAATATTAAATTAACACGGAAGCTTGTGATCAGCTAAGGTACCCAGCATGCCATGCATTCAACATGAGCTGCCAGGCTGGATTAAAATGTATAAACACTATGCTTGAAATTCACAGGTAATTCATAAGGAGAAACAAAGTGTATTGAATACAAAGACAAAAGACTCACATCCTACACCACTCTTTATTCATCCTTCTTAAACTTCCCATTAATGTACGGCACATAGTCCAGAATTAACCGCCAGTCGGTGAAGTGAATGACCGCCACGCCACCAACTGTTCCCCAGGCAACCATATTTGGTACCCTAGAGATGGAGGAAGACACGAGGACTTCTAAAAAGGACACATTTAACTACAACGCATGAATCAACAAGGCATTCTGTTAATTTACTGTGGTCATGCTGCAGCACAATGAACTCTATAAAAAGAATGATTTATGTGTCATAAAAAAAGTTTAAAAGAAATGTTTTAAAAGTTGAAAAATAGTGGCTTTCAATAAAAAAAAAAACATGATCTGCTTTTGCCAGACATACTTAAACCTGTGACTCTGTTGGCAAAATGAGTAAATTACTTTTGATGTCAAATAGATGTCATTAAATCAGGGGTGCACCTATTGCAGATTTCTGGCTGATCGCAAATGACAGATTTTTAAAAAGCCTTTAAAAATGTAGTCCAGCAAATGCCGCTCTCTGGGAATCAGTCAAAACTAAAGTAGTCCAATGGGTTGACAGAGGGACACGCTTTATCACTCCACTCCACTGATCTAGAGTGCTTCTTCTCAATGGACTTGGTTGCAGATGTTTGCCCATGAAAGCCTATTCTACTAAGTGATGTGTGAGCTGATCTGAAGGCATGAACATGAAGTTTCTGGAGAAATGTAGTGACCGACACTTGGTCAGGGCTTATTCTGATGTTAAAACTGTTGAGCAGCTTGTGTCATGTGATACTGCATTTTTTTTATTTTTTACCTACATCCATTATGCAAAAAATCTTACAAATTTGGAGCTCCAGTTTCTGTGTTGATTTCAAGCTATCATTAGAATAGTATTACTGAGTAATAATATTACATCTAATACTTATTTAATCCAAAAAGTGGTTCATCATCTTAAAATGTTTACAGATTAAAAAACTCAATTGTAGCTTCTATGATCTTTACATAATCCAAAATCCTTTTTAATGGTCTTTGAATAGATATCTAATGTAGCAAGGAATTGTACAAAAAGATTTTTTTTAAAACCTAACAAGTGAACTATAGAGATAATCAATTTTGGACTTGTTATGAGCTTAGTAATAGTTAACTTAAAATAAGCCGTTGAGAGTAGAATCACCAAGAGTTCTCATATGGCTAACAGCATATCTCTTAGATTTAAAGGTTAATAATTAGCTACGTCGTGAAGCAGGTTTAATTCATACCCAAGCTAAGCTAACGTCAGTTAGACGGGTCACACAGAAGGACACAGGGTCAACTACCGCGAAAAACCGACACTAATTATCTCCAACATTCAGCCTGTTATAGCGTTATAGTGACTTACCATGTCCTCAGAATAGAGACATATTTGGCACCAACAAATTTATTTAGTATTTTCTGAACCATTCTGACTTTCTTCTCGAACACTAATCACAACATGAGAGCGGCCGAACGTTGATGGATTTGAAGGACCTGTTCCAAGCTGCCCCTTCTAATGCCTGACTATAAAACACAAAAACAAATACAAAGCGTTCAGAAAATTCTTATCAAGTTTTCGCTCAGGACCAATTGTGGACACCAAACATTTAATGTCTTTCCAGCCACCATCGAACTAGCATTCTTTTCCTTTCTTTGGAATACAATATTTGAAGGCATATGAGAAAATGACACCCTATTTCTTAAGGATTGGTGTAATAAAAAAAAATCCTTAAAAGTTATAAAATAAAAAAAACAAAATACATGAATAGAGCTCGATACTATAAAGTACACAATCTTCAGTTATAACAAATATCCAAATAGCTATTCAGGAATTTTACAGCTTAAGGCAGTTTGGTGGTGCTGCTTCTGCCTTAAGCCAGCAATTTAAACAGTTCATGAAGTTGGCGACAGGAGGCTAATAATTTCCAGTCCTGTTCCTTCAGAAGTTCTGATACAGACAAAAGGTTGGAGTATTTCAGTGACGTTCTCAGCTTCCTTCACCATCTTCTGCAGGGCTCTCTTGTGAGCCACATTGCCCGCATCTCCACTTTAGATGGAGGATGTCAATCCACTAAAACTGAAGAAGCTCAAGTGTTTCTGTACATTTTGATTATGGCTTGTAGCCAATGAAATCTGGTTTGTCAGAAATGTATTTATTTTTAATACACCAACCCCTCTATAATGAGAAAAATCCACAAAAGTATATTTATAAAGAAACTGGTTGTACCCAAGCACATTGCTGGAAAACTGAGTGGAAGAAAAAAACTAGCAGAAAACTGTATACAAGCACCAAGGACAACCATAGGTTTGGAAGGATTGTGAAATAAAGCCCATTTGAGAGTATGAGGGAGATTCTCAAGGTGTAGATTACATCTAGAGCCAGTCCTTCCAAGAGCCATGATACAGATATCCAGTACATTGATTACAACTGTACCACTCTTTCTGTTAAGTTGCACTGGTTTATAATTTACAAAACTATCTGGACATTTTAGAGCACTTAATGCTTTCATCTGCTGGCAAGCTTTATGGAAGTGACTTAATTTTCAAGCAGGACTTGGTAGCTGCGGTAAATACCGATACCTGATTTGAGAATCTGTGAGATGATAATCATCAGACCAAACAGTGAAGATGAACTGAAAGCCACTAGTAAAGCAACCTGGACTTTAACACTTAGAGCCAAAAACTGATAAACTCTACGTGATGTACACCACAGGAAGATACATTTCAGTATTTCTGTATTAAAGTTGTTTTTCATTGATCCAATACTTTGATTTAGGAGAAACAAAACTTATACTAACCAAAATTAAGAATTAAATCCTTGAAATGTTACACTGCAATGAATATATACATGCAGATGAGTTTCACTTGTATTATTCAAATCAATTAACCACTATATTCTAATTTGAGATTTTCTCCCAAATGTATTTAACTGGCAATTAAAACAAATTCAATTTCCGAACTACAATAAATTCTTTTATTAAAAAGACTCCTTTTATTTTGTTTTATGTATACAATATTCAAAAGCCAGACATTGTAAAAGGTATAATCTGTTGTTAAAAATGGCACATTTATTGCTACATTAATGTTATATACAGGACAAATCTCATCTATTGTATGTAAATAGAAGAGTGATCGAGTCAGAGAGAAGTCAACACTGTCCTCAACCCAGAATTACAAACTCTGTAAATGTATTTAACACTCATTGGTCGCGTCCCTTTATAGTTCAGCTAAATAATGTAATTAAAAACCTGAAAATTTCTTGATATAAAATCAGTGTTTTCTATTGTTGAGAGAAGTCAAAACTTTACAAGTTTCTGAAGAAATGAGTGAAATTTGTGCCACTACAAAATTTAGGCGTGTCATTTAGAGACATATATAAACCACATTTAGACATTTTTCTTTGAAAAAATTTCAGATATCCAGTACACCTACTGATTTTGTGAAAATTTATCTGATATAAAAAGAAAATCTCAATGTCACAAAAAAAAAAAAACAAAAAAACAAAAAAAAACAACTGAAAATTAAGCTCAGGTCTGATAACAATAACTACCGATTACACATATTGAAAGCCACTGCAAACAAGTTATAAAATACTCCTATTCAGATGATTCAGCTAATGCAGGAACAAAAACTCCCTCCCTACATCGAAGCAACACACCCGAAACATGTCTATGCAGATAATAGATCAGAGGATGATGCAGTCTTTTTTTTTTTTTTAACCTTGTCATGTGAACTTTGTAATTACAGGGTACCTATTAACCTGGACCAGTGACCTTAATGGAAAACAGCAGGTTGGACAATGTAATCCAGTTGAACAGACAGCAGAGAAAAAGAAATAAACTAAACAAGATCTGCTTAACATTTATTTATTTAACTAGGTACACTGAAAGAAAATCTCTTTATACCATTTAAACTTCTTCCTCAAAAATTGAAAAAAAGCATTTGGAGAAAAGGGAGGATGGGGGAGGCGGGGAATGAACAAGTACCTCTTTAATCTCCAAGATAAATGAAATGATATGGTACACAACATAAAACTGTCTTAAATGGAAAAAAAAATACAAGTTCAGGCACTGATAAGGCATCACTCTCCCATCGTGACATCTTAAGTCTTGAGAATGAAAAGGCCACACTATTGATTTGTATATGTCTTTTTCTTCATATTTTTTTTTTCCTTTTTTTTGTAGAAATGAAACACACAAAATGTTCTACCTCCCACTTGTGATTACATGTTGGTAAAAAAGAAAGAAATAATTAACATGACATGGGAATAACATCACAATAACACTGTTTTGTTCTCAATAATATCCATTACCTTACACCCAAATCCAGACATCTGCCTTTAGACACAGACTTACTTGGTTTAAGGGCAGACATGAAAAAAAAAGTGAAAAGAAATTACAATGTGCTAACAAAACCCAGAAACAACTTTGAAAATGAAGGCAAATCCACATTTAGCATGGTAGCTACATTCAAAAACCAGTTGCATAATTACTGTTGGAGACAAGAAAAAAGAAAAGAAATCCCTTCTGATGTTTTGTCACATGACTGTGGCACAAACTCTGTCCAGGTATGCCCAAATGGAAAAGAAGGCATTCAACTTAGTAGTTATTGATGTGCCTTTGAACTAAAACTGGGACAATAAAAGGATTTACAAACACGCTCATTGATCATCTGTCCATCCTTTTCCTTGCATCCTAGTTTAATTTCAAATTAAAATTTGAACATCATTTAAATGTTAAATATCCCCTTATACAGCTCATCTACAATACACTCTAAACTTCAAACTAATATTGCCATTTATGTAAAAAATCTACAATGTATAGACTAACAAAAAATATATATTTTTATATATATTTACTTTTGAAAAATGAAACAGAATAATGTATGAAGTGAATTTACAGGTCACACTTCTCTCAGTAAGAAAGGGGAGAAACACGCCGACGGTCAGGAGGAAGGTGAAGGGTTCGTAATTCAGCGGGAATGCTCGTTTAGGAATTACACAAAAGGCTCGTCTGCTTCGACTGAGAGAAGAAAAAAAAATCCCTCCTGGATTTGTTTGCCTTTTAAAGCACATGAATAAAAGGGCGGGAAAAAAGACTCGAGTCCGCTGGCACCGTCAGTAAACCATGTCGAGGAAGGAGCAGCACAAAAAGTGGTGCTGGTTGCTCAGATGATTTTGATGGCTTTAATACAAGACTTTCAGGGACTGAAATGTGACGCAGGTCAAGCCTAAATCTGTACAACTGTGCTTCGTCTCGTCCGTGTATGCTTTACAACACAAAGCAGGACAAAAACCTGAATGCGTGACGGAGGGCTTGCTGGAGAAACGTGAGAACGCCTGATCAACAAAAGCGGAAGAACTGTTTTTTTGTTTTGTTTTGTTGACCGACTCTTTCACTTGGACAAATCATAACTTTCTAGGAAGAAGTCTTTGATTCCAAGCCTCCAGATGCCTCGCAGGGGGGCTGAGACCACGTCTGGTTGGAGTTCCCATCTTTCAGGTAAGCTGCACTTGAAATGTCAAAAACATGGGCGCTGACTCTCTGCCACTTTCCACGTGCTCGAGAAAAAGTCACTGAATTTTGACAGTTCAACTCCAGCTGTGAGTTACATAACATATGTAAGACTGTACCATCACGCTGGGAATGACATACATTTAAAAAAATAACTGCTCATACACATAAGCAATCCCTCACAAATGTTCCTCACATGTAAAGCAATTTGCCTTAATGTCAAATAGAAAACATGTAACAATTAGGCACAAATCCTTGATTTAATTTGTGTTTGTATAGGTCTCCTTTTTATTCCTCCACCAGAGCACCTCTTGGCAGTGTGTGTAGTCCCAAAGTTTGAACGGACAAAATGTCCTCTGGTGTTCCTTTATCGTGTTGGAAACCAAATAAGAAAAGAAAAATATTCCATGTATAAAACAAACCAAAACTTAAAAAAAAAAAAAAAAAAAAAAAAAGTTCTTCACATTTGAGCTTGTAGTCATGGCTGGGAGTGCGAAAAACAGATTGTGTCAGTTTTGGCAGTATGCATGTGAGTGTGTCAATGTGCATCTTGAAACTCGAACGGACAATACACGGACATGTCCACATATATACACGCACACACACACTGAGAATAATGGGTGGAAGAAATCTGTTAAGGCCACATCCTCTGAGAGCCAGGAAAACACCAGATCTGTAAAGCAATAAAAAACCCAAACACATTAAAGAGCTGGAAATATACATAAATAACATAAATAAAACAACTAGGCAAAAGAAGTTGTTGTTTTTTTTAGCACAATTCATATAAGCATTTTTGGATAAGTTGCAGCTGCCTAAGTGACATTTTACAAAGACCTGTTTAAGCTCTGTTGTAGTAATCTAACCTATTCAAAATATGTAATTTATATCAGAGGTAGAAGCAACGCAATATGTGAGAGAGATGTCACTATATAACAGAGATTTTCAAAGATAATTTGGAGTTGACATTTAAAATCATCATTCGTGCTTTGTTTTAATTTTCAGAATAACTAGCATTTAGCAAGATTTACCATAAATATCCAAGTGTGTGTTCCCTAAAGAATGTAGACACTTATATTAATGGTGACATTTCTAGGAGACTGCAAACATTCCCAGACTCAGTATGTTACATCACATGGAGAGGTTCAAAGTTACATCCAACAGAACAGAGCAACTCTATATTATAGTCACACTTCCTGTTTCAGGTAAATTTCCTCCTTCACTAAAGGGACAGACTGAAGATCGGTGGAAGATGGGTCCTTCTTCCAAAGTGTATCTCTCTGTTATAGCAGCCTCTTCCTTTTTAAAATGCTTTTTACTCTCTTAGCTCAAGTTTTAAAAACTCCCTTGATACAAAAATTAGCAAATCAAGTGTTCTTCCTGCAGTAACAATTTCCACATTGAAGAGGATTGTGGTTAAGCATGTCACATTTACTGTTTGGAAAAGAGAAAAATAAAGCAACTGTAGTCAAAAGCCAATTTCGCTGCATATCTTTACCATCTGCAGCTCTGATTTTCTGCTTGACAGTAATTTTCTTTTCCATTTAAAAATGGTGTTTAGAATAATTGTTCACAAAGACAGTTCTTTAAAAAAAAAAGTCTATTATTGCGACATTTGTTAGTAAGGATAACAGAATAATTTCATGGATTTGTGTAGATGAAGTGTCTTCCTGCACTCTGATCCTTATGAAAATTCAAAGCATACAACCGAGGATCAAACATTTACAAAAAACAGCTTTTTTTTTTTGGAAAGCCCACCTGGAGTTACATGTGGCCAACTGGATTGTGTCCATCTCCTCCCATGCTTGGGTGGCCTCCTGGGAGCTGCATGGGTGCCTCCCCCACCACCCCAGAGACCTTCTCCTCCTCACGCCTTTTTAAACACGCCGCCTTGGGATTAAGGTTGCGCTCTGACGAAGGGAAAGCAGAAACGTGTCTTGCAATGACGAACTAAACCGGTCACCAGCGGCTCATGAACGCTTCTAAGAACTCACCTCTGACTTGTTGTTCTAAATTGAGGATGACGTTGACTGCTTGATGGAGAATGAGGAGTTTGGTCTGAGGTTTGTCGTGGCTGAGGTGCAGCTGGCACATCCTCCCGAGCTCCTTGAAAGCCTCGTTGATGTCCCGCACTCTAAGACGCTCCCGGGCGTTGTTGGCCACTCGCCGTTCCCTCTCCCGCTCCATCTTCACCTCAGGGGGAACGTCCTCGTCGTCCTCATTGTCCTGACTGCTACAAAATGCAAACGGAGAGGTGATGCTTGTTGATGTACCACACAAAAGTGTCACACAAACAGAAATATTCTGCTAAAATCTTATTTTTACCATCTGCTGTTATACTAAAAGACTATTTGATTGTAACTGGCAAGAAATTAACAGTGTTTAGCTAGTTATCGACATGATTTGAATCATTAATGGATTTGCTAAACATAAAATAACTATCCTTTGCTAAGCCTTGGAAAATGCCCTACATTGAAGTCAGGTATGCCTGTGAAAGTAATTATATAAATATAAATGACAAATATTATGTGGTTTAGATTGAATGAGCCAGTATACAACTAGCAAGTTCCCTCCTAATACAATATTTTGTCTACAATTAAACTGTGGCAAGAAGCTCTTGGTCATGCAAGTTAAAAATGGATGGGAGAAACATTAGTTCCCTTCAGTCTGTGCTTCAGCCTATTAAAATGTAGGGAAAAAAACTCTAAAACTATACAAGAAGACTTTTGAAACCCTTTTCGAGTAGAGCAGATCCTGCTCTACTCTGCTTGAACGTCAAGAATAGTCAAAACACTATTGGAAACATGCAGAATGGGCAATTTTAGTAAGAGCTTGATTGCTTTTCCAATGATAATTGAGAAGTCCATAAACAGTTTTCTATCAAACACATTCATAGATTTTCTTAGATGAAAATCTAAGAATCATTTGGTTGCATCACAAAAAAAATTATTAAAAAACATGGTAAATAAAGGAGCCATCCGAAAGCATAATTTCCAGGTTAGGATCACCACTTTGATAAATACACAGCGGTACACATTTTGTGATATGTGTGCACTGGTTGCAAAAAATCCATGTTAACGATATAAATGTTTTTATGATGTATAATTTACTTATCCACATGTTTGGTAAAAAAATATATATATATATATATATGTATATATATATATATATAATTTCTGTGAAAAAAAAATTATAAAGTGCTTTTAGAATCTTAAACACCAAGTGAAATAACATTTCTTGGAGAATTTATTTCTAAGAGCCCAAAACACTACAAGTTGATCCTCTGTTGGAGAAACTTACTCATCTTTCTGGTCTGATAGGCCAGAGAGCATCTGGAGGGTCAACGCCTCCTTTCTGAAAACGTGACATGAAGGGAGGGGAGGTTGACAATGTTAAAACACCTAGCATAGTCTTAACAATCAGCAGGAAACACAGGAAGGGTTAATTAACCCCTAGATAACTTCAATCTGGAGAGTTGCAACAAAAACTTAGAAGTATCACATCGCTTTCTCTGCGCCATCATACTTAGTTTATGGGAAACTTTCTTCTATTGTTCCATAATACACGTGCATTGCAAGAGGATAATAAATATTAACTAAACGTTCTAAAGAAGCCAAATTGAAGATTACCTTGTTCGATTACGTGCTGCCTTGGAGTCCTTCTTTTCCTCCTCCGACTTGTCTGCAATAGATGAGTTTTCATCATCCTCTTTGTCTTCTCTTTTGATGTCTGAGCTGCTGGAAGAGTGAGCTGACCGGGCCAAACCACCAGGGAGACCTAAAGACAAGCATACAAATACTTACTAGCCATAGTCAAGAAGCTTGATTCCCCTCCAAAAAAAAAAAAAAAAAAAAAGAGGACATGTAATGACAGTTTTTCAGAGTTCTATGTAAAAAAAGAAAAAAAATTAACAGTTTATCTCACTAGTGAAGCCTTCTGGTTGGCCAACGGATGGCGTAGGTCCAGTGGCGTGATGGCCATGCAGGAGGGTGCTGCTGGGAGGAAGTCCTGTGGGCTCCTCATGCTTCCCTCCCTGCTGATCAAAGTGGAGCATATTAATGTCCATCTATCAAAAGTTAGCTAGAGTCCTTTGGTAATTTTTATGGGGGAGTAAATCATACATTTAAATTTAATTGAACACATTATATTGTAAGATTAAATTGCTTCTTACAATATAATCTTTGGCCAGCAGATGGCAACAAAGACGTGCTAAACTCTTTTCTTTCCTCTTCAAATGGTGTTAAAAACAATGATGCATATTTTTAAACTCTATAATAGAGTGCAGAGATAATTAAATTGAATACATAATTTATTGCTAAGTATAAAGTATTTTTTTATGATTTATATGTAAATTGTTGCAATGAGAGTTTAAAAACTGAACCAGAAGTAAATCTTAAAAGGAACATTGTCGTCTCAGAAGCATCTAAACTACTGAACTTTTAATCATCCTCTATGAGAGTACACTCATTTCTAGCAGAGATATTTTGGTCGATGTAATCCTTTAAACATCTGAAAACGTAAAAGACAGAACAAATAGAGAAAAAATGACTCACCAAAGCAGGATGTCTGTTGCTGAGAGCAAGACTAGCATTGGGGAAAGCTGGGGAGAGGCCTCCAAGGCCCCCGTTGTGGACTGAGGACAGCAGGCTGTGCATGTCAGAGTGAGCGCCTTCTAACGCTGGGCTCTGGCCCACAGCATGACTACGCAGCACATGTATGGCCTCCTCCAAGCGGTCCTCCATTTTATTCTGCTGCACAAGTTCATAAAATGTGACCATTAGAATAATAGAACTATAAGAACATGACCTAAGAAAAGTTACAACCTTCACAAGCACGTTGATAGTTTTCTCATATCACTACAAAATTACATTTGTCATTAAAAAAAAAAACATACAAAATATAAAAAAGGTTCAGATTTTGATCAAAAAGGATTCCCATAGTTTATCATAGATAACTCTAACATCTTAATTAAGTATAAATACTAATAATTTTTTATGTACAAACTGAATAAAGTTATTTAAATAGCATTTTACTAAACATGTCGTTCACTTCAATTGTTTAATTTCTTAGCACTGTTGCCGTTTTCCAGCCAAACAAAATTTAACCATTTCTTCAGCAGGACGTTACTTCAGCATGTTACATTTCAAATCTTCCTAATTTTCCACTCATTTTCTTTTACAATAAGCTTTAATAACATGCTTAAAAATAATCTTAGTTGAAAAAGTGTTTACAGAAGTAAGATTTCATTCAAGTGTCACAAATCAGGAAACAAAACAAGGCTGAAGCTGTCTTCCAGTTCGGATCTGCAATATCTAGACATGTCACATCAGGACTGGCTTTATCTTAGACTAAATAGGTAGTATTGAAAGCAAAGTATTTAGTTTATTATGTAAACTGTTTAACACTGAGACCAGACCTATTATAAGAAGCCCAAGTCCAGTTTTAAACCAAGACCTAAAGTGCATAATGCATGTAGAATATAATCTACCTAGAACGCTCAAACAGAGCCTGATATCATAACCTGGCGACCCTTTAATGCTTTAAAATAACTTTTGGTGAAGTAGAGAAAGATGTCAGCTTACCAGTGTATGTGGTTGCCCTTCATAGTTGGGTGTGGTTGGTCTTTGCCACTGAGACTGAGCTCCTGCAGAGATAATGTTCAATCATGTTAAGAGTCAGTTTTTTAATATAAACACCAGATGGAGCTGAAGACACATTTTTTCTGGTCATATCTATTGTAAATGATGGCTGAGGTTTACCTGGGATGGCCTGGGGAGATCCAGGAGTGGAAGGAGCCGAAGAGAAATTATTACTGTTGTGGTCCGATGGGTAAATCTGAAAGGTATAGTCGATATAAATCAGAATTTGAAATATCTAAATATCTAGTCAGTGTGAACAGAACAAAAAGAAAGATGAAACTTACAGAAGCAAGAGCTTTTCCAATTTCATCTCCTGAACTGCTCGCTGTTGTGCCTCGGGTGGCTGCAGAGAAAATGAATAGATGAATAAATGAGAACAAACTAACAGTGGTAGCCTTTCAACAGATCAGCTGAAGATGCTGTCCAGAAACTTGGATGCTAACCCATGATGCCTTCTCCATTGATGGTGGATGTGTGGTTGTAGGTGGTGGGGGCAGAGTGGAAGCCATTGACTTCGCTGCCAGGCAGAGAATAGTTCTGTTGCATCAGAGAGAGAGAGAGTGAAGCTTCAAAAAAGTACAGTAAAGAACAAAATAAATAACTGAATAATATACTGCATTATAAAAGTTGCTTTTAAAGAAAATGGGAAAAATATTGCAAACGTAAATATTAGACTTTAAAATTAAGTCTAATCAAATTTCTTTTTAAGTGACAACAGGTGAAATTCGAAAGCTTGAGGAACAATGAAGCACAAACCCACCATTCTGTCCTGTGGGTTGATAGCTGGGAAGGAGCCTGGCTGTCCAATGTGAGGAGAGTTACCCAACATCCCAGAATAGCCAGAAGATGACCAGGGGTCTTCTGAGGGATGGGAAATAATATTTGAAAATTTATATTAAAAATGAATAGAAGTCAACATTTCACAACACGTTGTGTCTTGGAACATTACCTTGCATGTAGAAAGTGCCGGGATAGACAGCGCCAGGTTTGGCACCAGGATATCCTCCATTGTCCCTGGCAAACTCATCTCCGGATGTAGAAGCATAAACCTAAGCAAACAAGCATGCAAGTTTTCTTTTTTAAAGAGCAAACAGCTTTAAAAACTTAACTACACAGTGTCAACACATTAAAAAGGGAGCCAATGGTAAATCCTGGTTTTTATTTTTGTGTGTGCCACCCTAGGTTTGGTCTCCACTTAAGAATTAAAACTTACCAATGAATTCAAATGTTACAATATTAAAACTGCAAATATTTCCAGCTACTCGAGTGGTTTTAAAGAGTGTCAGAGTTTCATCCATAAAGTACAGTAACTCAGCGCTATCCCTTTTACATCTGATGCTGCACACTGCTAGCCAGCTGGCAGCCAGACAGAGGCTACACATTTTCCTCACAAGAAAGACAAATTTAGCTATTGGGAAACATTTGCAGCTGCACCAAACAAGCTGGAAAACAAAGGAAACTAAAACATCGTTCACAAAACACTTAAAGGCAGCTTTTAAAGGCCTGATTGTTTTGCTTTTATTGTTGTTGAAAGAACCGAGATGGCGAGAGAGGTTAAATGTAACCGACTGCTATTACGACTCATGTAGGGGTGAGCCAGTTTCCAGGCTCAGGGGTGTCGTGTTGCAATTAGAGAGGGTCGGTGCGACCAGCCGGCAGGTAGAATTACAGCAAAAACACACCAAAACCTTGGTGGATTGCTGCTTCATGCATATTATTCAGCAGGTCAGTCTGACGTCGTTGAGACTGACCTGGTCGCTGAACTCAGAACTAAACTTTTACGGTGTCAAACACCAAAGATGGGTTTATCTATAATAATAATAATTATTATTAATAATAATATTCAATTAGTATCAAAAGCTTAGTTCTCCATCATTACAATTACGCATATTATTTATGTATGTTCAAATAACAAAAAAATCAAATCAATGAAGATAACTGAAAATAAAATCAGATTTAAGAAAAATAAATCTATTTCAATTGCAACTCTACTTAAAAAAAAAAAAAAAAGCTTTCATTAACTATGTACTATTTAGGAATTTGTCTTGCTTAAATTTTTTAAATTGTATTATCCACGTCATCTACCCAATATCTTTAGAATGGGTGAAGTTAAATTAATTTGGGCATCAGCATTGTGTCTCCACATTTATCACAGACAGAGCTTTTATCTGGTCAAACAATAAGAGGGAAGATCTAGAACAATTTGTCTAAACTCAAGACAGTACTCAGCAGCTTTATTTATTTATTTTTCTTGGCTCATCATGCATAGCACTTGTGTTGCCTTCTGATCCTTAAGACTACTTTAGCCGCTGAAAACTTTTATAACCTGTTTTATTAGGGGGTAAGCAGACACCGCATCCACCAGTTTTATTTTGAAATCGAAGTGCAAACAGAGCTGGCCAATGATTGGACCCCAACCTGTTGCCACACACAGGCCACAGGGACGGTACTTGACGAACACACCAATTTGGAAAATTGTATGCCAAAGTAGAAATTTAAAAAAATGATAACCATTACGTTTTAACTAGAATCATGCTGTTGACCATATCAATTTCTCCTTGGATGATGTCAGACACTCTTCTGTGCCTCTTCTGGTTCTAAAATCATGTCTTCATTTTTGAAACCTCATAGGTGCAGAATACGGCCAACCTCAACTGTGATGAGCAGGCAAGAGCAACACTGTTAAGCAACCAACTGCAATAAACCTAAGCTAATTATCTAACAAACATCACATTGTTAGACCTTCAGAGTTGATCTATAAAGAGCATAATGGAAACAAGTAACAATATTGAGTTTATGTTTCTGATTAAACACTAAAAGTAACTAACAAAGGCTGTAGAAAACATTATTGTAGGTAATATCAGTATTACATGATTTAATATATTTTCTTGGTGATAGATTAGTGGAAAGCCCACATACTTAAGAGTTTTAAAGACCTGGGATACAAAGAAAAAAACAAACAATTTCCTGCTGACTAAATTATTTTAGTTACCCATGGACAACTATGGGATTACAGTGGCCTCAAACGGCCACAAGATGGCATGAGGGAGTCTGCTGGAGGTGGAGGAGGAACCGAGGCCAGCTCCTCGCCTGTAGAGGAGACCATAGTGGCCATGGCATGCTGGGTACAGCGACGGCTTGAATCCCAGTGCACAGTGAGCATTTCCTCTTGCTCCTAGGACCCCAGTGACATCGCACTGCCAGGCCCGCAGCCCCTCCCTGCAACACGCTCAGTATCAGCTCGCGCACATACCATGCATTTAGTGAGTCAACACACCCATTCATGCACAAACCAAAAAGCAATGCACTGAGAGCTGAAATCCTGTGCATGAACATTCTTTCTAAATGTTGGCAAAACTAAAGTGGTAATAAAGATTGAGGATGGACACAGGAAGTCCCTGGTTTCCATTCACCCTCATGTGCCACTCACTCACTCTTCTTCCTCTGTACTACATGGCAGATACAGGAAAAGGGAAGAGAATGAAGGCTATGCTGCAAAGAATGCTAATCCAGAAAAGGGATTTTTTCTGTAATTTGATTTAACAAGGAGAAGTGGAAAGGGAATGGAGAGATGCACTTCTAATTACAGAGCCATCTGCCTGTTCCTGGACCGCATCCAACTCCACAGGCAGCTGGGCTGAGGAGAGGGAACGAGTGGAGGGAGAGAGAAAGACAGAGAGCGATAGAGAGAGAGATGGGGGCTGGGATCCAGTCAGCAAGAGAGACGGAAAGAGAGGGAGAGACAGGGAGAAACTGTGGTGGGTAGGGGGTGGTAAAGGGGCAAGGATGAGTATTGAGAGGGGAGAAAAAAAAAATTAAGGTCCTGATGATATATGAAATGGGTGGAGAGATAAGGGGTGTTCAGGGGGACAGGGGACAGTAATCTAAATGACTTAAACAAAGCTTGATACGGCCAAGGGAGTGTGAAGGAAACGGGGGATTTAAAATGATCACGGTTAATTCGGGGGGAAACATGATGGAGATGGCTTCATTTAACAATAAGCTTTGAGTTGTTCATTCACCGGGAACAATGTCCTGCGAATCCTGCTGCTCTAGACAGGAGCACAGAGCTGCACAATGACAGGCACTGCCGGGTAATTGTATTCTCAGGGAAGAAAGAGATTTATAGGGTAAAATCCTTAACTAATACGGGTTTAATGTGATTCAGGTTATGACCGTGTAAAGGCCTTTGCACACACACACGAAGAAAAAAAAAGGTTTATTGCTAAAGGTGGGGAATCGATGAAGATTAACATCAAACTAACCTACAAGCGCTTATATTCGACCACAAAGGTTTGTGGGTAGGAAAAGGGACAGCTAGGGCCCAGAAGAGAAGCAAATGTTTGTGAGTTTTTGAAACATAAGCGGGGGAAGGGTTTACAGGAACCGAGTGGATGGGTAAAGTTTTTGGATTCAGAGAAAAGTTGTTCAAGCTATAAAAGTAGATAAAGAGGAAAATGAATAGTTTGGTAAGGTAAAAAAGAAAGGGATGAGGATAGGAGGGTGGAAAGAGACCACAGGATCATCATTCATTAATCTGGGCTCAGACACGGGGCTAAGAGGCCTCGCAAGCACTGCGCCTCACAACTGGGTCACTCGCAGGGGGGAGGCCCACCCAGGCCATCATGTGGTGCAGCGTAGGCGGAGGTGAGGCAGGGGTGGGGGGTTCACACAAACAGACATGTCATCATCATTCGCACCAAAACCCACACAGCCCCATCGTTCGTGTTACTAAAGAGAACGGCGGAGGTTCAGAGAAGAAACAGAAAGTGTTGGCAACAGCGTCCCCACGCACAGGTTTCTGGGGCCACTTCAACACAACACCTACAGGTGGACGGTGGCAGTTGTGTTGCCAAACAGCAGCTTCACTTGTGTAAAACAACAAAACTTTTAAATATGGTGGCTTGAAGATCTCATCAGGTTTAGCTCTGTCCACACATTGAGCATAAACTAAATATACTACAAATAATTAATGCAAACAGTTGGAGAAGTTTGTGCCTTCCAAAAGCATTTGAAGCACTTTTCCACAACTTTGTTATCCTGCAAACACAAACTTCAGAGTGTTGCATAGAAATCTTAAGATAATCAAAAAGAAACAGATCATTGTAAATCACAAGGAAATTGTGGCTTTAAAAATCCAAAAATCTACATGTGCTAAACACATGTATTCATTTCCAAGTGAAAATGTCTGAAGATCCATTTGTTCACCTTTCCACATGTTCTCAGCTTCGTTTAGATCTTTATTTGGACTAGGCCATTTTAACATGAAACTGTTTACCCATTCAGGCTCTAGGTGGATGTTTAAACTTGTCCTCCTAGCAGCTGAGTCTCTGCTGAGGGCTTCAGTCTTTTATCACCTGTGACAGGCTTTCTTCAGGGATGGTTCTGTATTTAGCTCTGTTCATTTTCACAAACCAAAGCAGCTTTGATGTCCCTGTTAGAAAGACAGATCCCACAGCATGATGCTGCTCTAGGAACAATGTGTTCAGGATTTAGTCCAGAGCTAGTTTTTTTTTTTTTTTTGCACTCGTTTTTCTACGTTCCACTCATGCAATATTCTCTACATTCCTCAATTTTGCGATACTGTATTATAACCTTACCCCTCAAAGTATCTCAACATCTTCATCACTGACCTGCCTGCTGTTTCTTAAGCCTTAATGATGCCATTTGTTCAGAAATGTTCTCACAGACCTCAGAGATAAAATTACACATAGGCAGTCGCCATTTAATAATTGGGACACTTCTTAGTGCAGCTGGTAGCAACTGATAGTACCAGGGTGTAACAGGATGAAGTGAGCTCAATTCAAGACGCATGCAAATAATGCAACAATTTTTTTAATTTAAAACATTTAATCTAGAGCTTTGTATCAAAATGATTAAAATAAAACATTATCAGAAAAATATTCTGATAAGAAGAAATCACAATTTTGGATTTAATTATGCAGCTCACTGTTACCTGAGAACTACAAAAGCACAAATAGAACTTCTTAGTGAAAGTGCAGCAGCTCATAGTAATGACACAGTGTTCAGACTGGACTTAACAAAAAGGTCCAACTATCAACCTGAAAGTCCAGGGGTGGGTTGGCAGTTCTTATCCTGCATGTTGTAGGTCCACACACACCTGATTACAACCAATCAATTCTTTCCTCCTCCAGCATTCTGCATGACCCTACTAATGACCCACTCATGCAAATCAGGTGTGTTAAAGCAGCAAAACATCGAAGCCACACAGGACACTGGCCCACAAGGACTTTAAGTCGTTGTGTGTTAGGGTTAACACTCAGATATCCTAAAAAAGAAATCCACCAACTAATGCTGAAGACATTTTAGAATCAATTTGAGCAGAAAAAAATGGGCGAAGCTTGTGTTTTTGCCTAATTCATTTGAATTTGTAGATTTTCCAACTAAAAACACTTTTTTGGTTATAAACCATTTAAGCCGACAGGCGGGGTATGAGTACACACGTCAAACCTAAAATGTGACTCTGATTCATGAATGGGCATGAACCTGATTCAGTTCAATAAAATGAGTAACGGTGACTTGTATTTGCAGCTATGTGCGGGTGCCGTCATCCTCCCATCGGCTGCTATTACCTCTGGGCACACTGACAAAAAATGACACAAGTTACAGTCAGGCATGCCATCACCAGAAACTTTATCCTGCTTGGACAAGAGCTAAAGTTTGGAGAGATTTAAGATGTTAAATGATAATTATGAGCTTATCTAAGTTACCACATTATGAACGGTAAGAGTAAATTAAGCTTTTTTTACAAGAATGACTTTAAAGCCAAATACAATGTTTACATTTACACAAAAAAGAACAACTTTGATAGCTGAAAGCCTTCATTCTACCAGGCTTCCTACATATTATTCATGTGAATGTGCCTGATTTTTCCAGACTCAACTTTGTGTTTTGTTCTTTTAAGAAAACAGAAAGAAATAAAACTAGGATGGGAAAAAAATGTGACTATTTTTCCAATCATCATTTTCTTTATAAATATTCATCTAGGTCTAGAAAACACTGAAAATCAAATGTTAAACTTTTCCAGAGTGCATAGGAACCATGTTCTACACGTTTATCCAGTTCAGCTCAGGCTGTTGAAAGAAATCAGTTCATAAATTTGTCTAACTACAACAAGATAAGATCAAAGTGCCCGACTGCATGGAAAACAAGCATCTCAAACACCACTTAAGACCACCTGACTGCAGCAACAACCACAACAATGATGTGACTGGCAGCTCTCTGAGTGTATGTCTGAGCCGACGGTCTTTACTCCTGTCTGCTACAGGACGGCTCAATGTGGAGCCACAGGATACGCAGGCAGAAAAGAAAACGGGCAACTGGCTGTGAGGCTGAGGAGATCAGAAGAGAAGAAAGGAGTTCTCACCGAGGAAGGCAGGCCAGGGGGTTTCCGAATCTTCTTTGGCTGGGTCTCTGTAGACATAACATTTAAAAAAAAAAAAAAAAAAAAATCACAATAGAATAATAGGTTTTTAAAAAAAAAAAAAAAAGAACTGCAAACATAAATGAAACTCAAGCAAAAAAGATGCAAGCTCATGTGCTGGGTTATGTCCTTGATCCAGTTTCAGCAATTCTGAACAAGCTGTGCAAATGTGTCAGTGATAAAGTGTTTTTTTTTCTTCATCTATAACCAGAGTAAAGCTGATTAAAAAGATATTTATTTCTAGTATTTCTAGTAAAAGACACACATAAAATGTGTTTTATTCGGATTTTAAGACAAGCGCTTATTTAATTCAATATAAATCAAGACTGACAGGTCCCATTCATAGCAAGTTAAACTATTTAGGTTGAATTTCTTCCTTCCCATTTGGTTTTGATTTTACTGCGGTAAACTTATTTTCTTTGGCGTTTTCCTTTTATAATTAATTATACCAACACATGAGAAAAACAAAACAAAACAGAAAAAAAACACACCGTCTCCCTTGATGTATTATGAACATATAGTCATGGTGAAATAAATACATGTACAAAGTAGAGATGAATTAATCACTAAGCCAGTTTCTTCATAATTGACTGATAGATGATGAGCAAGTTGGTTAAAAGTCATAAAACTGTCTTTATGAAGGCATTGAGCCACAGTGTGTAGATTGATGCCCTTTGTTTATGTTTAAGAAAAATTGGTTCAATGCATAAATAAGAAGGATATTATAATTCCTTTATTTTCTGTTTGATTAAAACCTCTCTCAAACAATCTGCAGCACATTTTTGTAATCATTTACTTACAAAAAACAGACTATTCATACGGATCCTTCTTGTATACCTATGGCATATTGCATATTTATGTATGTTAGTATATAAGCAATACATCATTATCTAAGCAAATGTAAATACAATAAAGGAATGACGTCAATAGGGCATAATTGGTAGTTTTTCCTTGCATATTTATATCTTTTGAAGTGCTGATATATACTTTTGTAAAATATAAGGGCATATTAAATCATCTCAAATCGGTGTATTCAGCAGTCTCAGATCTTTCAGTGGATAATTTTAACTAAGTATCAAGGGATGAGGGAAGAAATGGGTTTTATCTTTTTGATCAAATCTGGTAAAAATGTAATCATAATATTTGGAAAACAGACTTCGACATCTTTATGTGGTAAAAAATGAAAAAGAGGGGGGAAAAAATCAAAGCTGTAATAGCACCAAAGAATGTTCAATGTTTATTTTGTTTTTTTTTTTTCATTTACCTAAGCCTCCTTCAGGCGGCCTTCTCCGGGGGTTGTTGGGATATGATGGATAAAACTGAGAGCCTGACTTTATGCCAGAGGGAGACAAAGCATCTGGGCTGGGCATTGCTATGTCACTTGGAAATAAACCAGGCTAGAAACAGAGAGAGCAAATCTTTTACCAACAACATGCGTGGGAAAGAACAACAAAAAATATCAACTTCTCTTCTAAGAAACAAAGACGGTTGTAAATTCAAAGTGTCTGAAAAGAGAACTGAGAAAATGGAGTTTCCTTTAGCGATTCAGCACTGAATTTAGTTTCTACTTGTATGGCCTGTCAGAGATACGCAAGGACTGTGAACATACCTGGCTTACAAAGGGAGTGTACGGTGGCCTCTCGTTTTTACCTACAAGGAAAAAACATGCTTAAACTTCGGCGTAATTAGAACAGATTGCTCAAAAACACTTGGATGCAATGATGTGTGATAACAGAAATGAAAAGTAGGTTTTCATAAGTAGAAACTGTTCGGGGAGGCCTTCCCCCTTTTTCAATACGCTCAGCTGCATAAAGCTGCCCGCCAGACAAAACCCCAGGGAGAGTTTCTGCTTCAGCACCCTAACATCCCCAACCCTCAACGGATGAACACAGACACACACATATATACAAACGTATATAGAACTATGAATGCAGGCACACATGCACGTTTCACTACAAAACTATTTTTGTGGTCAAAAAGTACAAATTGCTATGTAATCAGATTGACAGAAAAAAGGTAGGGTCAGAAAATTAGGTAGTAGCTGTAGAAAAGTAAATTAAAGGACATACCTGCAATCCCTGAACTAATAAATGGGGAGGACAAGCCTTCATGTTCACTGAAGTGGGATCCCTCTCCGTAGCTCTGTAGGATCAATAGTACAGAATATAACTCAGGTTCAGGTCTAAATGTCTGAATAAGTTTGTGTTTTTAAGTACAAGTCAAGCCTCAAGTTTCTCACGTACAGTGATAAATGCTATTCAGACTGCTTAATGCCAGTATTTATGTAGGTTGGTTGTGCATTCATAATGGTTGAGCTGCTGTGACAATTTCTCATGTTGCCAGACATGCTGGTAAACAAAAAAATAACTGATTTAAAGATAAGAACTACGAGCAACAACATTAAGGCCCATCACATCTTTAAAGTATGCGTGTTGGGTTTTTTTTAGCACTCCAGTTCTATATAGTGTCTGGTTTGGAGAAATCAGAAAATTAAACTTTAATGCTCCTTATGTGTCCTGAAGTGGTCAGATGATTATCAATTAATCAGACAGTAGGTCAAACCAGAGTTTCACTTTCAGCTTCTAGCAACCTGCATACCGAGGTGAGAAATGTCTCCAATATTTTTTTTTCTTCAGTTCAAGTTGATTCCTGAGAATTATTTGAAATAAAGTATAATAATTACCCAACTAAAATGTAAATATGTATTTATATTGTAAATAACTTTGAAGTAGTTTAATTTCTGCCAGAAAAACATACCAAAGAAACCCAAAAACAAATACCTTTAATTATGAAGTATCATTAATGTATTTTAAGGCTTCTCAGTCTCTGGACTCAAATTTACCACTTCCACTTTACATTGCGCAGTATGCAGTATTTAAATGTTTTAATTCTTTTTACTTTGCAGTTGTCATCAGCTACCGTGTAATTTCTGGACTATTGATTGCTACTTTTTTCACACGTTTTGAACAATGATGTTGCTAATATATAGATCATCAAAGGGTTTCGACAGGCTGGACTGCTGCGTGATGAAGAGGACAGCACGAGCTCAAGGGCAAATTTGCCTCGAAACGAAAGTGACATTGAGAGCGACAACGAAAGACAGACTGAGGAAATGTGTGACAAAGCAATTTTGATGCTTTTCTATTCTGACACCAAAAAGATGACTTTAAAAGTTTTAGTGCACAGGAGGAAGTTGAATAATGGCAATCTATGAATTTTCCTGGTAGGCTACTATTTCTTAAGCATCCATGCTACAGGCACAGTTTGGAAAAAGCATTTATGGTATGTATTTGTGTATCTTACCAGAATGTATTTTATTAAACGTAAAAATCTTTTGGGGTAAGTATGATGTTAAAACAGGAACACCTGGAGCATATCAATATCCCATCTTAAAGACACCTATAGTGGTACTTTTTTTTTTCTTTTTGAAAATTAGTGGATGTGCTTTAAATTCAAGTGTGCTCAATAGTCTGGAAATTATGGTAAACCATACAAGGTACAAGCTTCAAGGTAAACCCAGCAAACTTAAACATAAAAAGGTAGTTAGCAAATGCAAGAGAAAATTGAACATGTGAAAAGAAAACCCAGAAGAGCTTTTTGAAGATACTGAAAGATACTGAAAGTGTCTCTGTAATGAGTCTGAGAAAATAATATGTCAGATGAAAGTGAAGAAGAAAATATGCACATTTCTATCAGTGCTGCACATATTATACTATATTATTAGTTCAGTGGTAGCATAAAAAAACAAAACATGTAAGCTGCTGTTAACTCCTTTTTCTGGCTCCTACTGTCGAGAAATATTACAGAGCTAATCTGTGCTATGTGTAATGTTACCATTACTACCAGCAATTTGTATACACTATGGTAATTCAGAAGGACAAGAATCGCTGAAATGATGCACAATTACTACCCTACTGTAATATCTAGTTACATTCAATAGATTCTTATTGATTCTTGAGTCTTAGAAGCAAGAGTGCAAGCCAAGTCTGAAGCCTTTGTTTGTGCGTCTTAACCAGAACTGGAATCCAAGCTACGGAGTTGACTCCCCATCCCTGATAACATGCAGAGGGCAACACGTCTAAATACGGAGCCATCCTCATGTTGTCAGTTTTCCTATGTACCTTAGCGGTTATCTTCCCTCTTTCTAGCTAACGGGAGCAATGCCAAACAAATCTGCACCAGCTCGAGGGATTCAGACTGACTTTCTTAATTATCAAGTTGTGGTAATCAAAGCTTTCTGCATCTATTTCACCCCCTGTACTTTGTATTTACAGACCGGTGCCAAGACAGTTAGGCTGGATGTGAAGCTGCAATTACCGCTGGGCTTCAACAGAGGTTCTGAGCTACAAGGGTGCTTGCCAATGCAGGATCCTGGGCCAAGGTTATTAGGTGTAAAGCAAAAAGAAAAAAAACACTACCGCTGCAAATCATATATGGCACACTGCTGTGGCAGGAGGGAGGCTGTGCATTTTCAGTTCTGGTTGTGTGATTAAATGAATATATGTGAGGGTGTCAGTATCAAAGCATCTGGTATTACTCCTTAGATATGCAATTTTAAATTCAGGTGCGACTTGATCTTACCCGTCCTTGGGTGGTGAATGAGGGACTGTTCTGTTCTGTGGAGCCCCATGATCCAGAGCCACTGCGCTCATCTATTGCTGGGAAAAAAAAACACAACAACAACAACAAAAAAAAAGATGTTGAGTTGCTAACAGTTAGGACTGACAAGTTAGACACAAACCTGTAATTCAAAACACGGTTAATATTAAGAAAATATAATAAGACTATTAATAATATGCAAGAAAAACATGTTTAAAATGCTGTACAATGTTCCTATTAGAGTTCATTATGGTTGCTGAATACCATAAAATTAACCATTTACTTCCTAATGTAATGCAGGAGGTACAATGTTATCTATGTCACATTTAATTATTCCAAGTAAATTTCCCCCAAACAAAGCAAAATGTGAAGGAAAAGACTGAAGCATAATGGTAAAGGTAAAGAAAGAATTCAAGTGTGGCACAAAGAAAACACAGTCGAAGACTGGTGGAGCAGAAAACTCCAAAATACCCCCATCATCCCCTTCTCCCTGTCTAATGCACTAATGCTATCCAGGCTCTCTGGAGACACAAGGCTTAATTGCATGCTGATTTGCATAATTGTGCATATTAATGCAGTTTCCTTATGAATATTCATACTGCGCCTTTGATTTTTGCCTAATTAAAAAAATGTGTGTGAGAAAGCAAAGCAGCGAGCAAGTGGAAGGAGAAAGCAAGGAGACGAAACGAGAGGGAGGCAGGCAGTCAGGAAGGGGAGTGAGACGGGGTCTGGGTGAGATCAGCAGCCTGGTTGACGAGTGAGAATGAGCGATGAGGCTAACAGAGCGGTGCAAGCACCTACACACGCTGCGACAGCCGTGATCTATGGGGCTGATGCCAGTGGCATGGAGAATCAGGCGAACGGGGAGGAGAGAGGGACCTTAAAGGATCAGTCGTGCCCACCTTCAGGTTGGCTCTAATACAGACCTGCACTCATCAGGTGATGAGCACACTGCTAAATTAGGTTGACAGATTTTGTATGGAGACACTTCAGGTAAAGCTTGTTGCCAAGAGACCCTACAGTAAAAGGAAATTAGCAAGGAAAAAAAAAAATCTACAACAAAGGGTGAACATGTACACTGAAAGACGTTTGCAAGACAAACTATTTCATATTTACCAAAAGAAAAAATGTTAACACACAAACATCATGCAACTGTCAACTAACCAGGTCAACGAAGCCAACAAGCCCCCTCCCCACCCACTCATGTTTACAGCTATTTCCAAAGAACTATTCATCCACCTATGATTCCCCCATTTGGCCAACAGGGGTGCAGAGCACAGAGTGAAAACACTGTGCAGGGGAAGTCTGACAACATTGTTTCACACTTACTGGAGTAATTAACTTGAAGGCAATTAAAACAAGGTGGAGAGCTGCGGAGGTGGCACTGACGCCTATGAGAGCTCCAACCATGCCAGAACAGAGATTCTTCTATTGTTATCCCGTGTCAAATCAAATCATAGCAAACAATGGGGGAAAAACAGAATACCTAAAAGCTATTCATATTTTTTTAATTCATATGTAATAATACAACACTGATCCCTGCAAAAAAGAGATTGTTTTGATATTTAGATTTTGCAAATCTAAACAGTTAAACACTGGTGGGGGGGGGGGGGGAAAGCTATTCAGTTTAAAAAATTTGAAACGAATGCTTCAAGAATCTTTATATGGGGATAAATCCTAAAAAAAAAAAGTCTGAGAAGTTTATTTCTATATATTTCTAAATATAATGCACATCTCAAAAGTTACAAAATGTAAAAGAAGCACAAAGTAAGTTTACTTCTATTTTACATTTCATAAAAACATAAGTTACATTGAAATTTTCCCAATGCTCTCAATAATCAACTGAAAAATCTCCATTTGCATTGAAGTAATCAAACACTTCTGATGACCAGCTTTTTGTTTATTACTACCAGTATTAAGAAAACTTATGTGAACTTTCAACTCTGAGGTTGGAGGCGTTCCTTGAAATCACCCTAATCTTTAGCTTCCTCTCCAGAATCTCTAAGATTCAAGACTCTCTGGGCCTCTCTAAAGCATCTATAATACTTCCAGTCAAAGAAACACATTTGACTGGAAGTGAAGTTAAAAGCATAACTTCAACCTCAAATCTGCTGAAGGTATGAATGATTAGGGGATAAATCATAGTTGTGCAACAAATAATTACTGAGAGGTCAAAACTGCCCAGTTTTTTAGTAATCATCAACATGTACCAAAAGTAAAAATGTATACTTTTTGCCTCGTAAACCTATCATCAAACATCAACAAGTATCCCTGAGTAGGCAGGTGTTCTTACATATAGAAAATATATCTTAATACCAGAGCAATATGTCATGTAGTAACTTAAAGTCAAATTTTTGCCAAAACTTCAAAAAAGATCAACAAAAGATACTTTATCATTCCCAAACAGAAAAATGCAAGGCTGTTAAGAATCAATTTATATGCTTACAGCATACAAATTCAAATGTAATTTTTGGCTAAATGGAAGAGAAAAAATGACCAAAAGCTATCAGGGCAACAATGTATTTTCCATCTCCAAGAATATGTGAAAAAACTCACGAGAACACCACATTTTTAAACGATAGAAGCCTCAAGCTTCCCTACCTTCCAGTTTCACTTTTATTCCCATGTTAGTACATTTAGCACAGTAGCTATTTTCTTCAGTTCAGTCTACAATTATGTTTTTCTTACCAATAATTGAAATGGATAAAAATGTTAACTAAATGTTTACATTTATACTATACTCTAAACAGCCACACGGTTTTACAATTTGCTTTGAATTACAGAAGTGATGTTTGAATTTACATAGCATTCCTTAAATGCACAATCAAGCTCTCTGTGAACTCCAGCTTGTTTATAAGTTCACAACTTTAATGCATCTCTAATCTGAAAACATCCTTACTAAAGTTTGTTCAAGTATGTTTTCAAACTCGTGGTCAGGCTGGAGGCGTTCTATCATGTAAAGCTGGTGCAGAGGTGAGTGCTAATGCAGTGGCTAACTGCTGAAAACAAGACTAAGCAAGTATACCCAATATATTCTTAATTGGGCATTTGTTGCTTGTTTTATAAAAAAGATAGACAGCCCAAGTTATGATTCCCCAACAGGCCAGTTAACAACCAGCATCAAGGTTTAGCAAAATTTTAAAGTTACCACTTCTTCGACTTGAGTAATTTCAGTGCGTAGACAGAGAAATTACAGGAACGATCAGTTCCCCCCCTCCGCCAACTCTAAAGTAGCAGAGCTCTGCCCCTCCCCTACCTGCTGCTGCAAATTGTTGTTCAACTGGAAAGAAGGTAACTATATTTCTGTATTAACACTGAAATCAGTGTTATTTTATCTTATTTCAAAATGTACATGGGTTTCAGTCACTGTATAGTCTTTTGTCTTAATTATTCTTATGATCAAGTTAGTCTTATTACATTTACTACAAGGCTTTTTTTGACCGAGCCTTTCTGACGTCGTTTCAAAAACCTCTGTTTTTCACACACCTGAAATGGGTTTGAGTTGTTGGGGGGGGGGGGGAAAATTTATCACCGTTAAAAAAGTTTTGTCATACCTTCTTTGGCCTTGTTTTTGTTCAGAAAAGATAAACAAAAACCATTTAAAAAACCCATTTCGTTACCAAAACCAACTTTGCTACAGTTTTCCCTTGCTTACAGGAAGCACAAATTTGACTGTTTGAAAATATTTCCAGTCATGAAAAAACCCACGAGCCCCACCCTTTACTTGTATTAAGACTTCTGGCTGTATGTAAACAAATAGTGTGACTAATTAACCAGACATCAGCTTGTTATACTGGTTTTACTCTATATACAGAGGAAATGCAAACAAAAGCACAATGTTATCAAGTATATAAGGAATAAAAACTAATCCTAAATTTAGCAATTGTTCATTTTCTGTTTAGTTATGACGATATATGAAAGTAAAATAACTCAAAATGTGAATGGTATTGATAGAATTATTCTAACTCTAGTCTTGAAAATAAAATAAGACTTATATTCTTCTGTTAAATTTGCATTTGAATGCAGTCAAACTGTAGCATTTTAGACAAAATTTGTATACTTTTATGTCTTTGCCCAAACAATAACAAGAAAATTAACAAAATAGGAACTTAATTTCTTGTTTATTCTTTAGGAAGATTAAGAATTAAGACTGACCTAATTTTATATCACTTCAAGAATAAATCAAACAACTTCAGTAGAAATTATATTCTCTAATCTATATCTTACAATAAATTGAGAAAATAATGTGAAGAATAATGACATGTCCAATGATCCTAAGGACATAGTGAAAGAGTTTATGTTTTAGGATGTTTAGAGACGTGAAAACTAAATATAATAAAATGTGGAGTAAGAAATTAGGAAAAATTGGATCATTTGCAGCAAAGTTGTATTAATTTTAATTGCCATTTTTCTAAAATTGACATAAATAAATTCAGAGGATTGGTTTGTTTCCAAGTCGTCTGAATCTCCCAAGACTTCGGCTTAGCTTGTTTGATTGTACTCGCACGGAAAGACAAATACTGACTGAAAACCAGAGCCCAGAAAAATATTTATTTTTCTGAACTACAAAGCTTTCTCATGGCTGCAGGCTCTGAAGACATCTAATTTTGCTGAAGAAGGAAGCAAATCGCCTTTCAGATTTTCTTTTTTTTTTTTTTTTGCCCCTCTATTTTTGTACAAGACCTCCGTAATGTGGACAGAAACATATGAGGAAAATGCAGCCGGGAAAACGGTGAGAATGTGAAAGGTTAAAGGCAAAGTTGTTAAAAAGAAACACCAGATGTGTAAATTCAGTTGTTTTTTAGTGATCGACAGGAAGCGAGCCTGTCATGTCCCTCGTATTTGTGTTGTTTGTGTGAGGGAGGGGGGTTGGAGACGTTGCCAGCAGCTGCAGAGGTGACTGAGGGGACGCCTGCCTGAAGGCTTGCGGGGCTTAGCCAACTCCCACCACTCACCGCCACACTCTGCCTCCCCTACTCCTCAAACATCCCACAGTTCTTACCACTCCTCTCCTCTACTCCTTCCCTCTTGCCTCCACTCCACACAAGACACCCCACCCTTCCCTACTCTACACGCACAGGCCACTGAGGAAGGGAGAAGGACGCCTAATGCAATTAGCACCCCTCTGAGCACTTTTGTGTTGATGAATAGAGGTGGTCTGGTGGGCCACTAGGCTGCTCACTACCGTTCCCGCGCTGCTGGGTCTCTGAATATACAAGCTGGCTGGCTGACGTCAGAGATGGACATTGTTTTGTAATGGTCATCATTTCTGCAAAAAATGAGTTTCCTGGCCTCGGGGTACAGAGCAGTGTTAGCAAGAAAACACTGGAGCAGGGCTTCAAATAAGCATTTGAATAGAAGTGAACATACTCACCTCTTTTATTTAAAGTACATTTAATAAATGTGGGATTAAATATAGTTTGGGGATGTAACAGAAAAACAAACAAAAAACATCACATGGGTCAGACTCTGCATGTGTTAGCACTTTGACTCCAGAGTTATTAAAGAGTACCTGCAGGATCTCCTGATGTTAAAGGTGACAGCTTTAAGTATCACATTATAATGGGTGTCAATGACCAAGGGCCACACTTTAGGACATGAGGAGGAGGGAGGAATTAACTCCTCACTGCTGAGTAATTGCCTGCTGTAACAGAAACAAACAGAATTCTGCCTTCCCCGGTCTGATCCCCCTATTCAACAAGCTCTCCTTCTCCACTCTGCCCACTTGCTGCATGCTGGGCCAGTTTAAGAGGCTGTGAGCTGGGGGTGAGGCACATTGTCTCAGACTTGAGCCATTTCCTGCAGATCAGTGGGGGTAAGAACCCTGTGCTGTGTTGGGGGAGGAGTGTTTTACACTTCAGGGTGGGGGGAGTTGTTTCAAGTCCATAAGCCCCCTTCTTTGCCTTTGTTCCTCAGCGGCCAACTTCTCACTCTGGGGAACTGGAGAGTGTGACTCGATTTCACACACCAGGCTGGCACGGTGACAGAGGAACGAAAGCAACACGACTTACTAATAACCTTCAGGATGATGGGAACGGCGGCTCAGGTCTTTGATGGTGCATGCATGTGTTCTCAGAAAGTTTCAGCTTCAAACTGCGCAGCCTACGCAAGTTTGGTGGAAGAGTTTTTAACACCTCAATAAACATAAGCGTCTCCCTGAAACAACTTTGTGAAAATATGCAAGAACTGCATTTTTTGGAAAAAACAATAAAAAAATCTATTCAGCTCTAAAGAAGCACAAATCGATCTGGCAGACATGGTAATAAACCAGTTTTCTTTTATCGCCACTGATCGGTGATCAACAGGTCAAATACTGCAGATCTTTTTCCTATTCATTAAATGCATGGAAACAAGGATCTGAGTATTTTTCATCCATAAATGCACCAGCCAACAGAAAGTTCTTTAATGCACTTTTTCAAAGTTTTCTAAAATGAGAAACATATTCTTTAATGCATAAGTGAAGATACTTGCTTAATGTTTTTGTTTTGTGTTTTATACAAAACAGATAAAAATAATAAAAATCCTCCAGCACCTGTTTGCTTATCTTATGTTGAAGGTCAGAACAACAAAGAGGCATTATTGTTCTTTTCCTATTGAATAAAACTAGAGTCATTTATGTCAATTTCTATGTGCCACAAAAAAACCCCACCTAAAACTGATTTTAAATTGCTTAAACATGACATGAAACCTGCAATTTTCTCTATAAAATTTGGCTAAAGTTTAAAGAATCGCTATGTCGTATGTGGCTCTGGAGGTGAAACCTCACATAAAACAGGCATTTGTTGTAATTCTCTTGAAAAGTGAGGGACATTTGAGTGTTTTTCCAGCTAAATTGAAAGCAGTGACTGGATGGGCACCGGAAATGTGTTTAACATGTGTTTTTCTGATTGAAGTGGTGAGTGTGATATCAAAACCTGCATGAGTTAAAGTGAAACTGTCTGAGAGATAACCACAAAGCCCAAGATGAAAAATTACAGGTATGATGTTGGTGAGTTGACCTTTCAACATACATGCTTCTCATCTTTCAGGTGTTAATCGTGCAAGAGAGAGCTTTATCAGTCACTTTGCATTCAGATCAACTGTGAAACATCTGGAAATGTCTTCTGTGTGTTTTGATTTGCAAACAAAAGCAAAAACAAACATATGAAGAGGAGATTTAAGGTAGCATTGATGAAGATGTCAGGCGGATACAGAACTGCAGAAGCTTACCTGGCCCAGAGAAATGAGTGCTGGCTAGTGTCATTGTCCTGTTCTTCCCATTGGCTACTGGAGGCGCAAACATCTGCAAGACAAAAGCAGAGATAACGTAACCAACAAAGCAAGGCACACTTCACACATTCCTCTTACAACATCTCTCACATATAGACTTCGGTTCTCCTGCTTTTCTTCTTTACAGTCTTTGGTGCTACGTACCAAAGATTGATTGATTTAGCAGCATTTATATGTCGTTTACACCTTCCACCACGACATTGAAACACACTAGCAAACAAATTTATTTGAAGAACAAACAAAGCCTTGCCCAACTTGTGCACACATCAGACACGGCCGCCTAACACCAGACATCTAAAACCAGTGCTGATGACTAATATGTGCATTAACTAACGGTGATGTCACTGAGTCTCTGTGGGCTCCACCACGAGGCCGTGGTGCGGTCTGGATTTTTCACCAGACACCGCACTGTCTGCTGCACGAACCTAACATTTTCAGAACTGGGACACTAGAAAGTAAATGTGCCAGTGCGGCCTATGATCTTGGTGAAGTGATCTACTCACTCGGACGGGTTTGCTTTGAAAAAATGTGACCACACTTACAGAGACCCTGCTTTATTCCATGTCTAATTCTCTGACCAGCCACTTGGTAAACAAAAAGAAAAGTGCACACTGTTCCAACAATTCTTCATCCATTTGTCACTGTCAGGCCAAAATAACATGTTGACAGAAAAGGGCTACTGATCAACCTAAACTTCTGCAATTCATACTAGGCATGAGTCGGTTGTTGGGATCAACTTATACCAATGATTGATTTAACAACATGGAAGACTGCTGCATCAAATTGTCCTTAAGTACATTCATTTATTTATCTAATTGCTTTATTTCATCAGAATTATTATTGTTGTCCTGATTCTTCTTAATGAAAATAACTTTTATTTTGCATGTATGACACTTAAAAAATGGGAATAGCAGTTCACAAACAGCCTTACAGCGACATCAATCAAACTTTTAAATAACACATATTTTTATATTCATCTTTGTGTTTATGCTTTGTTTTTGTTCATTTGCACCTGTTCCCTGTAAGTCACAAGAAAAAAAATTGCTTTCAAAAAGACAAAAATTGTGTGTTATACTATTTCTAATATTTAAAGTTCTACAAATAGGATGTCAAACGTTTCCCTGCTGCATCTACCTCACTTGTTGCTGTGCACTGCCAGTCAGCGAACTAAAAGACTGGACCTACAATTATCCAATGCTTACAAGAAAAACCAATTCAAAAACACAAGCATTACGGCGTCACCCATCAACCATTTAAAGGTAATGTCATTTAAAACTACTTCTGGCAAATTACTAGAAGCATGACAGCAAACTCCTGGCTGTACCTGAGCAGATAGCCTGACTAGATGAGGCTATGAAGCTAACATTGTTTTATTACGCTAATATTAGCTTGGTTAACTTCTAGCAACAATGCATTACTCCATTCAATATGGACTTTTAAACCAGCCAATTTAATGGATGTTTAAACATTTCTTTTTTTATGATAAACACCAAATTTAAAATATGAAATGAATTAACAATGAAAACATGATCAATACACTAGATTATTTTAAGAACAGTAGAAACTGATATTTTCCTGTTTTAAATTAAAAAAATTAATTAGATAATGTTGTTAATTTCTGTTTTACGATTTTGTGCAGTGTTTCTACTCAAACTTGTTACACAGTGAGAATTCAATAGTGGCCCATGTGGGACTGAAACCTAAATATATAATCAAAACCTGTGTTACAATAAAATATGTTGGGTTAGATTTGTTGTGTTAGACAAAACAAGTGAAAAAGGAGCCTTACTGAGTATCAGTTCATTCAAATGTGTCCTATTTCTCCAACATGACCTCTGCTACCAAGTATGCATTAACCATTAGGAAATACTTGATGAGCCACACACACACAGAAAAACACCCCATGTCGGCTTTTCAGTTTGTTTGGGTGAAAAGACTAAACACATCTCTGCTGGAGCTATGAGATGTTTATGTCAGCGTTAAGCTGCAAAAGGTTTCACAACAAAATGAAACAAAAAAGGAAGAAAAAAAAAAAAAAAGTACTGAGCAGAATGTCTCCATCCGCTTTGTAGATAATGTCAGGAGAATAGCTCTGAGAGCAACAACAGTAAAAATCTCTTCTTAAAATATGACAAAAACAGACACAGAAGCTCTCTGTTCAGCCCAGTTTACAACACTGTATTTTCCCCAAAGATCCTGTTAACGAAATAAAATGAGTCAAATAATAGGCAGGCATTTCTTGCTGTTATTCCAGAGTCCTTGTTTATTTTTTCATCTAACAGACTAATTGCACTGGGAACTTCTTTCTCCGTACCTCTACATAACTGAACAGCCTAAATGTAAAGCTCGATTCACTAAATCCAACCCTGAGGTTGAGAAATACTTCCACTGTAACATCACAACAAAATAAGTACGTTTTGGATTCCAAAGATATAAACATTTGAGTTAATCTATGTCAATTAGGCACCACTATTATAAAAATGTGTTTATATCGTTTATATGTTTTCAAAGTGTTTTTAATGAGACGTCAGATAAAGTGCCTCAGTGGGTGGGTGTCGTATTTTTAGCTGAACTGAGTATAGGGTGACATGAGTACCCCTACCCCACCTGTTGCTGTGCACTGCCAGTCAGCTGCCTACAAGGCGGCTACGGCAACTTTTAACTGCAGAAAACAGAAAAATAATTTTTTTGAAGGGAATATACCCAGTTGCCACTACCTGGAAGGTCAGTGTGGAAACTAAATGAGCATCCTCCATCAGTCTTCATAAGGTAACATGTTGTAAAACTACAACTGTATGTCTGGTAACGTGGTTATCTCCAGGCTGGTCATCAAAAGACAAAAAAAATATAAATATATTGTGACAAAAATAAACGACAAACTAAAATTAATGTTTGCAAACACGTAAGCTGTTAAGTGTGGCTGCATGATGTTACTGAGGGCCTCAATACACACTGAATGCAAATATCTGCCGTTCTGCAGCATAAATGTGTTACATAATGTGAAGTAGCGCATTTAATCACTTTATTTTTACAGCATTATTTTTTGAGAGGTTCTGACTGGAGGGAGTGGTAGATTTATATGAAAAACAATTGTGATTAATTTGTATTTTTTTATATAACTTGTTGACATCACAGTAAATATAATATTGTATGTCACCAATCTCTACTTCAACACATTTTTAATTAAAAAATCCATATGTTGTATATTTTTCAGACATTTGAGCACCAACACTGTTCCTAGGATGCCGTTTTATTCTTGAATGGTTCAATCCGACAAGGTGGTATGGAAATTGTTTTTTGATGTCCGTATTTAAGCACTACTTTAACTTTTGTAAAACCTTTGGATTACTAAATTACTCTACAACAAATAGATTCTTTAAAGCACCGTTTTTACACATCAACACCTGAATTATGTTAGTAAAACATCAAAGCTACACAATTTTAATTCTTTGTTGTTCAGCTAATTAAACCAAGTTTTAAAATCCCAAATTTCAGATAAAACTCTGGTTTCAGAAGGCCTGGATGCCAAAACAGCAGCAAAAAGGTTATTTTCAGAGTTTGGTCGATTGTTTATCTGCAGGTCGCTTGACCAGTGACTGTAAACCGATAAATAAGTTCACAAAAATTTAAGTTGAGATGTGGCAATTCAAAGACAAAGAGTCTAAATTACATTTAACCCTTTTAGAAGCACGTTATACATCCAGAATTAAAGAGTTTTTGGGGGGCACAAAAATAATAAGGAATAAAGTCTACAATTCACAATAGTTTTCCATCTGGTCTTATTCAGACCAGAAAATGCATATGGACCTTTTAGGTATGTTTTCATTAGGTTTATCATAATCTTAAAATAATATTTAGCCTTTGCCTTTCTTCTTTCCCCCCACAACTTCTGTTATTCTCACCATCTTTCACTGCGCTTCATAATTCAGACCTGTATTGCACTGTCTTCTTCCTCCCAGAACCACCCAGACCGCTCTTCCCCCTCTCTTACCGCGCTGAAATCCAGGAGGTCGCTGAGTTCCTTGTCAGTTTCCACTGCAGCCATTCTTTGCTGCTGTTCGCTCATACCCTTCAGTCTCTAACAAACCCTAAGAGAGAAATTTGCAAATACAGGATTTTAGTTGCACTTGCGAGCACAACGAGAAGTTACATGTTCAAGAAAAGAATGATGATGGTAATGAATGACTGAGACTACTCTACTGCTGTCGTTTACATCACAACTTTCAAGATTTGTTTTCCCTCTCTGAGACACCAGAGCAGGGGTGCAGCGGCAGCAACATGTTTTCATTTAAAGCCACTTTCTCATTGCCAATAAAGCTGTTGTTCACCTTTAAGCTGCATGAAACACAATTTCAGGTCATACGGAAGTGTTGTATATTCAAGAAGTTGGAAACAAGGCTGTAACTTGACCAAAACACACTGCTCAGATTACAACCTTGATGAATTATGGACAGATTAGGGAGGAAAAATAAGACAACATGAGGCTACTCAATACGGCACAGCACAGACGGGGTCTACTTACACATTTTCCTCCAGAAACTGACTGAACTGATGAACACTGTGCGCCGAGTTAAATCACTACCGAGTAATGACTTAAGAAGAGGAAAAAAAAAGTCTTTCATTTTACGCAACCCTGGCAAATAAAAGAACCATATGTCGATCACTGCTACATGAAAGAGAATGTAACACACTTACAATTACAGACATAATTGGGACTATTGTTAGCCCAAGGAAATGGGGGTGAAAGGCAGAGCTAATGACTGTATGCAAACACGTCATTACCAAATTACCATATGTCAACTCAGAAAGAAGCTTGTCAAAAGAAACAGTGAGCATGAATACAGGATTTACCCCGTGTTTTGCATTCCAGTGCAAGCCCGAAGGCTTTCTCTCCGAAGCCGAGCGGCAGCGGTGGTGGCTCCGGGAGTAACTGGAAGAATAGAGGCACTTGGACACCAACAGGTGGTGTGCTTTTACAGCCTCTTTTGTAATTCAGAAATAACATAGGCCGATGTGACACAAACGCAACCAAAAAGAAACTAAAAAGCACATGTCTTGATTAAGGTGGAGTGAACATGAATAGCAAAGGGATAAACTGATGTAAAGAAAGGAATCTGCTTATGCTAACTGACTTTGGAGTAGAGCAAAGCGGTAATACATTATCACAATAAAGCAAATCACTTCATGGGAGAAACATATTACAGTCCAAATCAAAACAAACTAATTTAACATAACAAAACATGATTACAGGAGCTTATGATACTATAAAGGAGTCCTCTGACAAACTTTTCAACCACAATCTACCAATGAGTAAAGCACATGGAGTGGAGGGGTAGAGGGGGAAGGCTTTATGTAGCAAAATGGCATCTTAAGCTACTGCTGGATCAATATTTGAAGCGAGCAGATTAGGGGTGGCAGAGGGGGTCTTTGTCACCCCACACAAAGAAAAGACGGGTCATTCTCCACAAAAGAGTCTGCACCTCTAGTTAAGATGCACAACAGTTCTAACAAATGCTACACATCTTAATCCTAATGACTGCTTTACATTCTGAAAAACACCCGTAGATTTAAAAGCTGAATCTTTTAGAGCAACTTACAGGAGATAAGTGGCGTCAGAAACAGCAATATGCCTTGTTGCTATGCATGTGTGTAACATCTAGGGAAGGGCCGGGAGCTGGAACGAAGATATCCCAAGATTTCCAAACATTGCTTTGAATAAATCTCAATTTTTTCCATAACATCATTCCTACAGATTTAAGTTCATCTAGAGAAAGCGACAGAGTGACCAACACTCTCTCAGGTTTACAGAGTAACACAGCGCTGCCCCCAACCAACGCATTTGATTCTGCACACTGCCAGTCAGCTGCCTTCAACACTTCCCTTAGCTAACAAGAAAGACAAATTCAAATATGAACGGTTATAGCAAAAGGACGTCAAAAACTAGAACTAATACTGGAGACTGTTTATTATATACATGGTTTTAAGCTTGTATCGAAATCAGAAACAATAATTTATGATACCATTATTATGTAACTATTAATCCAAACATCATACTACGTTAGCACTAAAATGAATCAGACCATTTGCTTTTCCAAGCTAATACCAATTTCTCGCTACTTTTTACCTGACCTGCAAATTCTGACTTATCATTTCTCCACAAGGATCAAAATAGATTTAAGAAAATTGTGCTTCAGTCTCCTTGATAGAGGTAACAATTTTTAATCTAAAAGAAAAATGTAACAATTGCCAAATTAATCCTAAATGTGTATCAACACCTATGCTTGAGGCCGAGATCTGATATTTATTAAACTTAAATCAAATTGCAGCAAAGAAAAGCTGTTGTCATTTACAGACCGAAAATTACTGTAGTTTTAAGTTTTCATGCATTTAAAGGGAAAGGACAAAAAAAAGATTTTTCAATATCTGACCAACAAATGTTGATCGGATGCAAAACAAAAAAAATTGACTGATTCAGTTTTCTGGACAAATAATTGCTGAATTTCTAGTATATACATATATCATTTTTATGACAGTTATGTAACTATGGTGTTTTCCCCTTAAAAGTTATTATATTGAAAAATCTCATACCAGCCCATGTCTAGCGAAGTTCAGTCTAGTGGCAAAATAAAAGTGAAGAAAGGTCAAAACTAGAAGCAGTGAACATCTCAGTCCAAACAAAAAAAATATGCCTTTTGAAACTTCATTTAATTTCATTTACAAAAACGACTTTAATCATACACAGCACAAAAAAATACCAAAATACTAAATAAATAAATAAATAAATAAGGTGAAAAAAGTGAACAGAACAGTGCCTGCGGAAATGCTGGGCACCAGAATTTGATCAGGACCACTAGGCCCCATCCAGAGCTAATCTAGCTGCTGACAACTAACCCATTCTGTTTACTGTGAGCCTTGTTGACATTATGCTCCAGACTCACCAAAAACCATAACCTCGCAGTTTTATCTTCCCCGTGTGGAACAAGTGCATCGACTGCAACCAAGAGGAGCAGGAGTGGGTCTCCAAACTTCCCGCAGCACATTTTAAGCTGCCTTTCCCCTGACTATTAGGGTTCAAGTCGTGCATTATGAGGGAGATCAGTGGAGGAGACGGTGGGGGTGGGATCGTGAGGAATTTCCTGCCAAATGTGCAATAAAATAAGTAGTGGCCAGACACTTCCATAAAGGAATGTTTAAAGGGTACCAATGGGGGGTGAGGGGGGGTATGGAAAGTTTGCTTCACGTCTGCAGGGAAAATGATCCACATCACAAAGTTTGGCTAAAATACCCCCCCTCCCAGCATAACAAAATGGTAACGATTTAATATTCCTATTTCAGTGGCTGGAGCCTGTGGCAGAAAGGCACACGGTGAAAAAACAAAAGAGGCAAAGCCACCAACATTTAACCATAAAGGAGTCATTTTGCAGAACAAAGGAGTAATTTCCTCCACTCCGAGGTCGAGCCGGAGACCAGACAAAAAAAAAAAAAAAAAAAACTCACATCCCCCGCTTAAACCACACATTCCCAAAAAAAAAAAAAAAAAAAAAAAAAAAAAAAAAAAAAAAAAAAAAAATATTAGAAATATATTAAAAAATGCACAGCCCAATAAATACAGGAAAACACCCCCCCCCCTGTACGTGGG
>CAEGAD010084525.1:0-11707 GCA_903067055.1 Poeciliopsis paucimaculata | reverse complement strand
TGGTTTGGATTCTGGTGGGTGTTCAAAGTCTTCCAGACATGTTCTACCCAAAAACATATCCAAACGGATCAAAATGCTTTGACACCACCACTTATAAACATGTTGAGAGTTACCTGGATTACACCATCGCATGGACATTCTTTGGATTCTGCATCCCTTTAGTCATCATTGTGGGCTGTTATGGACATGTGACTGTTGTTATCTGCCGTTCAAATATGATGAAAAAAGATCAGAAACGGCAAATCTTAAGACTGATGGCTCTATTGATTCTTCTGTTCTCGCTTTGTTATGCGCCCTACCATCTTTTGAAAAATCTCAGCCTGTACTCCAGAGTTCTGATTAATCAGGGAATTTGCCCAGAATGGGATTCTGGAGTCTTTATTGCACGTCAGGCAAGCCGTGGTGTTGTCAGCCTGCACAATGCTCTTAACCCGTTGGTTTACCTGTGTCTATATGAGGAAATGGTTTCTCAGTTCAGGCAGCTGCTTACGGGGGGCACCAGATTTTCAGTCGTCATTTCAAGTCGAAGTCCAACTCCGTGCCGGTACCACAGACTGAGCAAGAAGCTGGAAGTGATTTATGACAGCAAGTCGTGTTTTGTCATGAGTTAAATTGTAACAAATAATGTGATGTGAAAATGGTGAAACCTAGTTCAATATGTAATCTCTTTTTAACCCATTTATTGTCACAAGTATAAAGTTTTTGAAAACATGTTTGTAGTTCAGAGAATTGAATACTTTTGCTGGTTTATAGTTCATTGAAAGGCTTTTCAACCAAAATGATGACTGCTGTTTTTTCAACCTTCCAAAACATTTCTTCTTACTGACAATGTGTATTTTTGTTTTTCTATGAACTTCCTATTTTTATAAAGTTCATGGTAAATTTTTCCAGGAAACCACCTTGGTTATTTTAAAGACATGCTTAATAATAGTATCAAGCATGTCTTTAGTGAACTACACTGTTAAAAAGCAACCTAAGCTCTGCATACAAGATATGTTTTGTATAGATTATGCTGAATGTCATAGAAATTCAAATTGAAGTCTAAATGAGATGTTAAAAAAATTCCTTGTATTATAAAAGAATGTATTGACTTTTTTTTATGTTGTTTTGTCATAAACATTACATAACATGGACTATTTTTTTGTCTGGAATATATTTGTTTTATGTACTAATATTTACATCTACTACATTTGCATGTATTACAACAAAACTCACATTTTAATTTGTCTTTTTAATATTCTAACCTTATATTTTTAATATCACCATTGTACTGAAGAAAAAAGTTAAGCATGGTGGTGGTAGCATCATACTGAGATTATTGTTGCTGCTTGTACATTGGACCCTCTCAGAATGAGAGAAAATCCACAACAAATTCAAGTGTTTGTAGTTAAAATGTTAGTTAAAACAAAAGTTTTACTGTGCATAACCAGTCCAACATGAAAAGGCTTCAAATCAATCTTTGAATAATTATTTATATAATGACTATGTTTACATTTCTGGTCTTTGTCCTACTTTATTTATACTTGAAATAAAAATAAAAATCTGAACAAACTTTCATGTTGAGAAGGTTTGAGTTCATAGCTGTGATAGACACACCCATGTTCCAAAAAAGATAAGTGTCACGGGATGTGACAAGAACACTTGTCACATCCCGTTAAATTTTTGAAGCTTCAACAAGAAAGTTTGCATGTTTCCGTCTTGGACTTAAATGCCACATTATTTGGGCCCTTTTATTGTTTGTTTTAACCATTTATTTTTCATGGTGGACTTATATCTTATGTTTTAGTTCATATGATGAGCTAATGAGTCAGTTGCAGTAAAACCCAAGATATGACACTACCATCATGCTTAGCCAGCATACGTGTTGTTCTTAGCTTTGAATACCACATCTCTATGCTTCAAAACAGCTTTCATGTCGTTGTGTCCAAAACGTTCACATTTTTAGCCATAAAAAAAGGCATGTCAATGGAGGAGATGCTCATGTTAAGGGACAGTCGTGATCACTCAGCAGTGATTGTAAATGGCTGAAACGTGTATATCTTGCTAAAAACTTGTACTTTAGTTACTTGTACTTTAGTGCATTTGGAAAAAAGAAAAACAAAACCAGAGAAGACAGAAAAATACTGGGTAAGATTTTGTGTATATGCAGTACAGCGGCAGAGTGAAAGAGTTTTACAAGCTGGATATCAAAAGATCTATAGTTTTGCTCAGGAAGGGCTATGATTGCATTTAAAGACACACAGGAAACACAGAAATTGTCTAAAAAGATGTTTTGTTTTAAAGTTGAGAAGTTACTTAAATTATGTACGAAAAGCTCTGTCACCAATGTATGCACTGGTTCAATGTTTTAATAAACACAAAATATTTAAATGGATGAAGAGTTCTCAACTGTTTTTTGGCTCAGAGCTCCCTTATCGAAATCCAGGTCCTTATAAGATACAGGCTACTTGCACTAAACATTATTTTATTTACAATATTATCACTATTGACATTTATGTTGCTTTTTATGATTACAGAATTATGATTTCCCAGTCCAGGACACAAAAAAGCCTGAAATTACTTTCATAGGTGTATATGGATGAAATATGCTTTTGAGTGGTCAAAAATGATTGGAAAAGCACAATATAAGTTTACTCCATTTTACCATTTTACCATTTGACCAACATGCAACTTAAATTAGGAAGGCAGCAAGCAATCAGAACAGTCTACGCATTTTAATTCAAACTGATTATGTTCATCAATAATCCTTGACTGATAAACAAACCTTCAGTGACTAGGTGGCAGCAGTGTTCATATTAATCAATAGGGAGTTAATATATTGAATTTGGAAATTGTTTCAAGATTTAAAACCATAAAACTGCTCATTTTAACAATCTGTTCTACTAATTAGACCATAGAATAGTGGTTTGTACAGACAAATTATTTCATATCAGATTCTCTATAGTATTTCATTTCCGGGAGTAAAATAGTTGTGAAATAAACGTACGACAGAAAATAATTGAGAAAGTGAAGGAAGTGAAGTTGATAACTGTGGTCACAGCTAAGCTTGAGTACAAGGAGGAAGTTAAGTTGCTTTTTTCAGCTCAATCTTCATTCTGTAAGCAGAACCTCAGAGGAGAAGAGCTAAACTGACTTGGATCTACAAGACAAAATGAATACATCCAACTGCATTCAACCCAATAAGAAATTATTTGAACATACAGTCCTGCCTGCTCTCTACATCTTGGTATTTGTTGTTGGATTGGTTCTGAATGTATGGGGAATGAAGTCATTGCTGCACAACTGGAAGAAACTTTGGAGTATAAACATTCTTGTTCTCAACCTTGGACTAGCAGACATTTTATATTTGCTGACATTCCCCTTTTTCATTGTGTACTACCTTAATGGAAACAAATGGATCTTTGGAGACGGATTCTGCAAGGTAACAAGATTCTGCTTCCATCTGAATTTATACGGCAGCATCGGGTTCCTCACCTGTATAAGTGTGTACCGGTACCTGGCCATTGTCCATCCAACGAGAATGATGGGGAGATTAACTATGACTCACTCTGTGGTCATCTCGGTCATGGTTTGGATTCTGGTGGGTGTTCAAAGTCTTCCAGACATGTTCTACCCAAAAACATATCCAAACGGATCAAAATGCTTTGACACCACCACTTATAAACATGTTGAGAGTTACCTGGATTACACCATCGCATGGACATTCTTTGGATTCTGCATCCCTTTAGTCATCATTGTGGGCTGTTATGGACATGTGACTGTTGTTATCTGCCGTTCAAATATGATGAAAAAAGATCAGAAACGGCAAATCTTAAGACTGATGGCTCTATTGATTCTTCTGTTCTCGCTTTGTTATGCGCCCTACCATCTTTTGAAAAATCTCAGCCTGTACTCCAGAGTTCTGATTAATCAGGGAATTTGCCCAGAATGGGATTCTGGAGTCTTTATTGCACGTCAGGCAAGCCGTGGTGTTGTCAGCCTGCACAATGCTCTTAACCCGTTGGTTTACCTGTGTCTATATGAGGAAATGGTTTCTCAGTTCAGGCAGCTGCTGACAGGGGTGCACCAGATTTTCAGTCGTCGTTTCAAGTTGAAGTCCAACTCCGTACCGGTACCACAGACTGAGCAAGAAGCTGGAAGTGATTTATGACAGCAAGTAGTGTTTTGTCATGAGTTAAATTGTAAAAAATGTGATGTTGTCGAGGTAACTTGAGATCATCCCATTTCCCCATGCTGGACATTTTAGCTTAGCAGTAAGAATATATGAAATTACCTGTAAAATTAATCATATAAAGTAACATCTAGACCTACAGTAGAATAAAACTTCAATAAGATAAATATGTTTGTGCTTTTCTGTTTTGTTTCTTGCAAATTTTGCTTTCATTCTATGTCTTTTTGTATTTAATCATAAAAAATAGGCAGAGAGAAAGAGTGTTGTCAAGCCATGAAAGAGGAACAGCAGACTTCCTGAAAAAATAGGAAGTTTTTCAAGAAAGTTTTGAAAGTTTTGGAGAATGAAGTTTTGAAGAATGAAGTCTAAACACTTTAAGTAATTGAATTAATACTTGTATTAATGTTTTGATCCTGAACTGGAGAATCTAAAGAGGTTATGGATGTGATTTTGACAATGAACTTGAAATTATGTAAAATATGTAACTGCAATTAAAGATCATTGATGTGTGTTGGAGGAAGATACTATGTGAAAGGTTAGGAAAAGGAAAATCAGTAATAATCATGTTTAATGTGTTTGTGAATGACCTTTAACCTCAGTAAAGTCGATCAGAGCTTAACACTGGTTGCTGATATGTAGCATCTGAGAGTGGAGATGGTGTTGATCAGGAAGCAGATGGATGACCCAAAAGAGGAACTGAAACTGCTGAAGTAAAGACACATTTGTATCATGATGTGGTTGAGGAGTGGACCCAAGCACAGCAGGCAATAGACGCAGTATATTTTAATGAGGAAAATTAAATCACAAAATCGAAAAGTAAAAGGAAATCCAAAACAATAGCAAACTGGAGATACAAAGGTAATGACAAGTAGAGTGACAAGCAAAGTGATGAGACAGACTGGTAAGTTGTGACTGAGATAGAGGAGCTAGAGCTAGAGGAACAAAGGACCTAGTAAGTTGAGATAATTGATTGCAGGTATGAGTAGTTGGGACAGGAGCTAGCTGAAAGGCGGGGAGATCGTGGCACAGAAGAAGGCTAAGTAGATATTCTGGGGAATAAAAGGGAGGAAAAACAAGGGAGTTGAAAGTACTTCTAGAACTAAGAAACACTAAGACTAAAGGAACTCTGATAAACTGAGAGAGAAAAAGACATGAGGGAAAACATAAACAAACCTAAACAGAAACAAGGCTCATCTAAAAATAATAGATGAGCTAGATTAACTAGAAAGACTAAACAAAGAAAAAACCTAACTAGAATCGCAAAAGAAAGATGGACGTAGATTCAGACAAAAAGACAAATTTAAAGTGATAGCATAAGAAAACTACAAACACTATGGGGGGGAGCTAGAAGGTCTTAATAACTTAACTGGAACCACTAAAGAAAGGTATACCTAGACTCAGACATGTAAGAATAACTGAACCTGGAGTGATGAAATAACTAAGAAATAAACATTACTAGAAACACTACAGGGGGCCTGAAATAAGGAAAGCAATAAGAAGACAATTCTAATCACTAGTGACTGGTCCGGCAACACCGATGCATTGGCGCATGCCCTGTGTCGGTACCCGTGTTGCTATCAGCATGTCATGTGAACGATACAGGAACTGTTTCAAAATGACACTGGCGCGCCAGTCTGTGTTTATAAGGAAGCAAACGGCATGTCAACAGCATGCATTTTCCCCGTTGCCCCAATCTTTTGTGGTACAGCGTCAACTATGAAGCAACCTCAAAGCAAACGAAAGGTTTCGTAGTTTGGGACCATTTTGATCTTACACTAGAAAACAAGGTATTGGTTATCACTTCATTGTTGTTTCATCCAGTTCTTTTCAGTTTCTACTTGAGCTATCTGAATCCAAATCAGCTGAAATTGACTCTTTGTTTACTTTCATATTATTTTCCGCAGGTTAAGTGTTGCATATGTTTGCCAGAACTGTCTTAAATAAAGCCACCTCCTCAATGCTTATAGGGCATCAGAGTGAATCCCAGATACACCTACGACAAACTCAGGTTTCCAGTCAGTCTACAAATGACTCAGTTGCTTTTTATAAATTATTTCATATCAATGTATTGCTTACTTCATTTTTTCTACAGCAGTAGAAGTTGTGTCAAAAAAGCGTAACAGACTAAATTTCAAAATGTTGGAAAAACTTATTTTTTGGAATGAAAATTTGGGGGGAAAAAAAACACAGTCCACAAGCATCCTCATTCCAAACATGATCACTTCAATTTTCACTTTATGGTAGATGTTCACATTATTTATTGACTGTATCTAAGAACATCAAATATACTTTGAATTTAACTGAAGATATGACAACATATAATATACAATGACTTAAATCTTATTGTACAGACTAAGTCATCAAATCAGTCTGTCAACTATGTTGCCTGTAGGGATTTGTAATGTCCAGCAGGTGTCAGTATTCAGTGACACAGTATTGACACAGGATCAATACGGTTTTGCTATAGGTCGAAACGCCTCATGACGTCTCTTTAACCCATCACTACGAACCACAATAAATAACCTCAAATAATAAACCTAAAATGACCATAAAGGGATAACTTAAAGGGAACTAAAACATAATTCAAACTGATTATGTTCATCAGTCATGCTTGACTGAAAAACAAATCTTCAGTCAGTAGGTGGCAGCAGTGTTCATATTAATCAATAGGGAGTTCATAAATTGAACTTGGAAATTGTTTCAAGACTTAAAACCATAAAATGACCTGCAACAACTTAAATTTGCAGTTGTTGCTGCTCATTATAGTAATCATTTAGTAAAATGAGCAGCAACAACGTCCAGCCTCTCTTATGCTTGGACAGAAAAGTCCAAGCATGACAACATAACCTGCTCTTAACCCGCTGGTTTATTTGCATGTAAATGAGGATATGGGTGATCAGTTCAGGCAGCTGCTACAGAGAGGTCACCAAATGTTCTGTTGATGCCCCAAGCCAAAATCCAGCTCTCTGCCGGTACCGCAGACTAGGCAGGAAGCTTTAAGTGCTTCATGACCACAAGTAGTTTTTTGTTAAACCAACCATGACATGGCTGAAATTGATGTTCAGCTTTATATTCTGTCTATTAGTTTTACCTGTTTAGTCTTGTTGACAGATGCTAGAAAATTCATAGTTTAGAAATAGCTGATAGTATAATGTAAGGTGAGCATATTGAAGTCCAATTTAACAAACAGCCTCTTTTTAACCGATTTGTTTCAATTTAAGTTTTTTGTTCTCATCCTCAAAAGATTAAAATTATACAGTTTTTGAAAAAATGTTTGTCCCCTTGCATGTTTTTTCTTTTACTGTTTTTCTGACACATAAATGTTCATCAGCAATCTCTTTCCAATATAAGACAAATTTATCCCGAGTAAACACAAAATGTAATTTTGAAGTTGTGGTTTTATTTATTCTAATTTTATTCTAATTCTGCTCTCCTCCTTCAGTTGAACAGTGCCTAACCAGTTGAATTTTCCTATTGGTTGTAGCGGGACAGCTTTGTAGAACTTCAGCCTTGCGTTCGGGTGTAAAATCATCTCACTAACAGAGACGCTGCCCCACCCAATGGAGCACTGATTTTAGCTTTACTCAGCTACTCTTAATTTTGATTCTATTTTTCTACGTACTAAATTTTAAATCTGTTATAATAAAACTGTCATTTAATTTTCTTTTAGCAGATTCAACCATTGGTAAGATCAATTGGTCAAAGACCAAGAAAGGTGCAATGTCAGTCAAGCTTTGAAATCGAAGAACAGTACCAACTGTAAAGCATGGCGGTGGTAGCATTATATGTTTATGCTGCTGGTATATTGGAGGAAATATTTAAAAAACAACAAATCCAAGCATTTGTTTTTTGTTAAAATATTGATTTTTAAACAATCTTTAAGTCTTAATATGGTCAACCAGCTAAACATAAAAAGGCTTCCAATTATTCCTTAATATTTGACATTCACGAAAATGACTGCATGTACATTTCTGGTCCTGGACCTGTTTTATTCTTTTATAAAGTAAGACTAAACACTAAACTTTCATGTTCAGAAAGTTTGAGTTTAAACCTGTTTAACACCAATGTTTGGAAAATGATAGATATGTTATTTAAAAAAAATTACCACATCTCGTTGCGTTTTTGAGGCTGCAACAAGAAAGAAACTGTTGTATTATTAGAGGTTTTTATTTTGGGTATGAATGTCACATTAATTCTGGTCATTAATTGTTTATTTAAACCGTTCCTTTTTTATGGTGGACTGATAATTTTCAATAACAACTGTACAGATAATCTAATTTGCCACTGGCAGTAAAAGTGACCCTCAAATAACAGTACATGTCAAAGCATAAAATCTTGCCAAGTATTTTTGTCTAGTTTCTGCAGACATCTTAGTACTCTGGAAATATACTTTAAGCAAAACAATTTTTCCGTGAGTGAAAAAAAATTGGCAGTGGAACCAGTAATTTTGATCAATATTCAAGAATTATTGACCTAAAATAAGCTCATGTACCTTGCTGAAGAGTTGCTTGTCAGTTAAGCTAGAAAAAAACAAAAATGTGTGAGTTTTTGTGCTTTTGCACACCATGGACAAATTGACTGAGGCACACAGGACGACCATTGCAGTCTTCACAGACTTGCATTGTGAGCCACGGCTGTGGCTGTAACAGGCTGGTTATCAGAAGATCTATGGTTTTACTCAGAAAGGAGTAAAGTTTCCGAGCAAAGTATGATTGCATTTAAAGATGCAATCATACAGTTTCTTTTGCACAGAAACTGCGCAAAAGACTTTTTTCTTTTAAAGCCGAGACATTAGTTACAATATATACAAAATACTACATATTTCATATTGTCAAATTTTGATATCAGATCACTAAGGTCTTTTGGTTGAAGTCTACTCTGCATCCCCAGAATCAAAACCAAAACATGGAGAACCTACCTTCAATTTTCCAGAAAACTGCAGAAGTTGTTTTTAGTCTTTTGCACAAAGACTAAAAACACACTTCTTTAGATTACCTCTGATTAATGATAACTGAAACACTGATTAATTCTAGTCTTCACTCCAATATTTGATGTTGATGATTCTTAATTTTGATGATGGCATTTGAAATAGTGAAGGAAAAGTTAAAGGCCTGATTACGAGTGGTGCATGAGAAAACAATCTGGCATCTGCCTCAGAGGATCTGGTCTTCTCAGTGAGCCTCCCTGAGTGGGGCTGATAAAGTTCATTTAGACTCACGCACACCTGCTTAATGTGCCCTGCAGAGAGAGTTAAGAGATACACATTTACTTACTCACATACACAACCTTGTACTTCTGTAAAAATGGAGGACTTTTTATTGACCTCCATTAATTTTGGTAACTGGATTTATGCCTAATCTAGGTATTTCTCCTATTCTCCTGATTCTAACCATTACTAGTCTATTGATAACCTTATTTCACACCTTAGCTCTCAATCTAGCTAGCAGTTAGACTTACAGGCGTTGTTAGACCTTATCATCTTTTCACTTTTCTTAGTCCTCACCTTTTTGCAGTTAGTCTGGTCATGCATGATGATAAGCAAATTTGATTGGTTTTATATTAAGCTATGGACCATCAGTTACATTTAGGTGTGATAATTTAAATATCTAACACACAATAGCAAAGTAATATAAAGATGTTTCTTTATCTTTGCATTGACTTCCATTCATCTTAACCTAACCATTACCAGTACATGCCTTACTCTAAACCAACCTAAATTCATGCACCACTAGTAATTAGGCCTTTAGCTTTTGCTTCACTAAACTCAAATCACACCTTAGTGCTAAACCTTAGCTCTTACCCTAAAACACCCAAAAATCTGGTTCCCACGACGTAGTAAGTGTTGAGAAAATGGTCCTTACAATGTATCAAATACAAGTTCACACAACTGTGTGGAAAGGACATAAGCTTTTAGAAACACATATTATTATGTCAGTGGAATCATAACTGCTGATTCTGTCATTCTCATATCACAGAGTTGTTTCTTCTGGTGAATATCAGTGTTGAATTTGTGCCAAACATAATGACAGGAATTGTGGCCCAAAGTTCACTTTAACAGTAAATGACACATTGCATAAGAATGTTTTGGGAAATTTTAGGCATGTCTGGACTTGTTATTTGAAAGAAAAGGATTTGGTTTCTCAACTCAAGATGCAACACAGCAAGAATATTGTCACCTTCCTTAAACTAATGGCATAAGTCAAATTTTATTAAAAAAAAAAAGTGATTTTAGTACATGATAAAAATACCCACCATTTTCTTTCCAACAAAAAAAATCTCTTTTGGCAAAATTCAAATAGGCAATTACTTTATGAAGTAATGGCCCATATAGGAGATTGACGTCACATGTGAAACCAAAGCTGAAATCAGGAGAAATTTCTTGCTAACGTCTAGTTCGTTTATCGCTATTGTGGGTCAGAATTGTCCCATTTCGAATGTAACTGGTGTCTCATTGATTAATATATAGAAAATATATAGAAATAATTAGTTATGTCTGCAAGTAAACACATTATTGAACTCTTCATCGACCGTGGAATTTTTAAGGTGGAATTATGAATTCTAAATGTTGCTGCTTTTCTTCAGATTTGGACCTCAGAAATTTTTCAAGACGTCTAAAAACTATTAAACATTCCCTTGTCTGTGCCTGTTTTTCTTCCTCTTATATGCTGTTGGTTCTGTGGAAGCAGAATGATTTGTTAAAATGTTGGGCTGGAAGCCAACTTTATCTGTCAGATCACACATATCTTCTGGGAGTCAAGGTTAACACCCACTATAGTTCAGGTATTTTAATGTGGTGTCATGTTACTGTTATGTTACATGACGTAACACGTTGAAGGGCTCTGTGACTTAACTGAAGTTAAAGTAGGAAGTTATTTACTTTGTGTTCATTCTTTCTGTCTTCATCTTATGAGCAGAGCCTCAGAAGAGGAGGGCAGTAGGACTTGTTTCTGAAAGACAAAATGAATGAAACTGACTGTAAATTATGTAGTAAGACAGATTGTAGAAAACTGGATGAGGAATTAGTTGAAAGGGAAATCCTGCCTGCTTTTTACATCTTTACATTTGTTGTTGGATTGATCCTGAATGCTTGTGGAATGAGTTATTTGGTGAATAACTGGGAGAAACGTTGGATTATTAACATCTTTGTTCTTAACCTCGGACTGACGAACCTCCTGTTTTTGACCACTCGCCCCTTTATGATTGTGTTCCTCTTTAATACGATTGCATGGACCTTTGGAGAACCTTTCTGCAAGGTAACAAGATTCTGCTTTAAACTGAATTCATACGGCAGCATCGGATTCATCACATGTATCAGTTTGTACCGATACCTGGCCATCGTCCAACCAATCAAACTGATGGGGAAAATAACTACCATTCACTCTGTGATCATCTCTGTCCTGGTGTGGATTCTGGCGAGTGTTGGAAGTCTTCCAGACGTAATCTACCCCAAACAATCAGAGAACAACACCAAAACATGTCTTCCTGCCACTGATGAAGCACACATTGAAGGATACTTTATATACAACCTCATCTGGA
>CAEGAD010084524.1:0-13522 GCA_903067055.1 Poeciliopsis paucimaculata | reverse complement strand
ATTTTATTTTTGTTTTTGGTTGTTTTGTTTATCAGTTCCAGCGTTCTTTTGAAAATAAAGTGTATCCATCTTTGGCATGCATTATTACATCATTTCCATTAAATCAGTGTAAAAAGGTCTTCAAACAATATTATCGTTTATCGCAATAATTTTTGAGACAATTAATCACTCAGCAAAATTTGGTATTGTGACAGGCCTACGTGTCTCTTTAAAAATTTCTGCTTTCTGAAACTCTGCCTTCAGGAATTCATTACAACATGACACACTGTTCTTTAGAACCCCTTGGATATGTTTCTGGCTGTTCTGAGCAAAAATTATCAGTTTTTTGCTCTTCCTTCATGGATTCATTGACTGACAAATAATCTGGATGATCTATTCAGCTCAGCCAACCACAGCCACATGATGGCGCTGCTGCAGCAGCTGCTCTACAGCGAGTCTCTGTCTCTATCCTGGAGGGATATCATCGTTCCCGTGGTTCGGCAGGTGGTCCAGACGGTCCGGCCCGACGTTCGCAACTGTGACGACGACATAGACATCCGGCAGTTGGTGCACATCAAGAAGGTCAGACGGGCTGTTTCACCTCTGAGTTTGGGATATTAAGAGGGAGTTTGGACAGCCTGTCAGTTGTTTTCCCAAAGATCCCAGTGGTTCACCGGAATTAGCTGAGATGCTTGAACTGAGTGAGCTCTCCAGTACGCTCAGCTCTTCTAGTTTCAGTTTTTGAGGCAACTAAAAACAAATGATAGGACCACATCCTAGAGCATAGAACCAGATGGTAAATCAAGATCTGATTTACCATGCTGGCAAATCAGATTTAGCTGAGTAGTAAATCAGTATCCTGTTTTCAGGATAACAGTGCTTCCTGAAAACAGTTTGAAAGAAAACTGAAGATGTTTTATTTAGCTTTTACCTTAAATTTTATATACACAAGTTTATGATGAAAAATTAATTTAGTTTTTATATTTAACAATGTTTACAAATGAGAAATTTATAGAATATTTTGAATAATTTTCCATTAACATTTTCATTTGAGCCGTTTTATCCTTTTATTACAACCATAAGGTATAGTTTTCTAACTAGTATTGCTTATATATATATAGTTATTTATTTATTAATAATTTCTCCTTTTTATTAATTGTTATATTTAGAAGTATTCACACTAGATTTTTTAAATCTTCTTTTGAATGTTATTTGTATCTGTTACTTTATTCATGATGTTTTGTGTATACAGTTGATACCAGAAGTTTACATACATCCAATTTTTCTCTTTCTGAAACTTTTCTTGTTTTAGGTCAGGTATAATTACCAAAATTATTTCTGTGTGCTAAATGGCAGAAAACTTAGCAAGAACAATTTTGAGGATTGTTTCGCCTTTAAATTCAGAGGTTTATATACAGAATTTTTTCTCTTTAAACAACGAGGGAAAACCCAGATGATGATGTCATGACTCTGGATAGTTCTGATAGATTAACTTAGACATCCAAGTCATCAGATTGTTCTTAATAAATTCACTTCAGACAGTGAGAAACATAAGGGCATGTCTTTTTATTCAGTATATGGAAACTTCTGGTTTTGTCTGTATATGGTGTAGAAATTCCTTTAGTTTCCTGCACCACATTCATGCTCCTGTGTGATCATCAGGTTTAGTCTCTTTTGGTGTATTTGACAATGTTTGTAGGGGTTTCATCCATGTGGCATGGTGGGGCACTGGTCATTTTTTTTATCCTGTAAATCACTTTGTGTTCCACACCGTTATATGAAAGGTACCATTAAAATAAAGGTGAAATGATTGGTTGAATAAATCCCACCTATCTTTGTGGTTCAGATTCCTGGAGGCAGGAAGTTTGACTCCGTGATGGTAAACGGCTTCCTGTGCACCAAGAACATTGCCCACAAGAAGGTAAAGGCATTCTCTGTCTGGCTAAAGTTTCCATTGTTGAACATTTTGTACCAGCACAAATGCAGGAAAGGGTTCTGGTAGTCAAAGTATTCACAGTCAAAGTGGCTGTTATTAAAGTGCAATTCTCACCTGAAATCAGATGAACTCCCATATCAAGAACCCCAAGATTCTACTGTTGAAGTGTTCCATTGAGTACCTGTACAGAGAAGAAACCAAGTTCACCTGCATCGAGCCCATTGTGCTCCAGGTGAGGCGGTTATCCTGACACAAAGGTACACGAGTCACTCCTCTGTTGTAAAACTCTGATGTTATTGCCACCTCCTCTACAGGAACGGGAGTTCCTGAAAAACTACGTTCAGCGGATCGTAGACGTCCGCCCCAACCTGGTGTTGGTGGAGAAGACGGTGTCACGTATCGCTCAAGACATGCTGCTGGAGCATGGCATCACACTGGTCATCAACGTCAAATCGGTTAGTGGGACATGCTTCAGCTATTAGGTGGTTGATGATGTCCTCTGCAAAAGATGAGGAAGACAGATACCCTGTGATCAGAGTAGTTCTAACCTGACTACTACTGAGTGTGGACACATCTGTTCTGTTATTGCTGGTTAATTTTTAAAAGATAATTGAAGTTCAGCTCAGCACTTCTCTCCACAGTAGAGACGGTTGTGCATAGTGTAGGCAATTTCCAGTAAGCTTCATAGTGTCAAACCGGCACATTACATGCATCACAGACAAAAGCCCAGACCCTCTGGACAAAGCAAAGTGTAGAACAAATGGCTGGTTTTACCAGAAAGTCTGTGCTTATTCCAGATTATAATTTTGAACAAAATGTCCTTGTCCTCAAAATGGTGAACTAATAAACTGGCCCATATTTTCTTAATCTTAGTGATCACCTTATACTTAGATGCAAAACCAATTTTATCTACCTCTACCAAGGTCTGAAAGAGAGAGAGAGCTTACTGATGGGGCTGATAGTCCTGCCCACCAGATCCTGTCTACCTATTGTCATCCCATTGTTGTCAACTTAGCAACATCAAATGGTATCGACCAAAATAAGAATCAGTAGATCAAGCCTTTTAAAGATCGGGGATTGGCCAGAAAACTGCAGAGGTTGCACCCTGAATCCTCAAAATAAAAAGTTGTTTATTTTCTCTAACTACCGTGAAATATAATGGCAATGAATGTTTTGGATAAAAGGACTATTCCAATTTGTTCTTGATGGGTTCATTAATGGGGAGTAATAACTGGTTCTGTCTCCATGGTAGCAAGTCTTGGATCGAGTGAGTCACATGACCCAAGGGGACCTGGTGATGTCCATGGACCAACTCCTCACCAAACCCCGCCTGGGAACCTGCCACAAGTTCTACATGCAGCCCTTCTCCCTGCCCAACAGTAAGACCCTCTGTCAGCTGCCGCCGCAGTCTGTCGGACATGCAGTCATTCCTCTGTTTTTTTCCCCAGATGAGTCGAAGACTCTGATGTTCTTCGACGGCTGCCCGCCTCACCTGGGATGCTCCATCAAACTGCGCGGCGCACCAGAGTATGAGCTGGCCAGGGTGAAAGACATCATTATGCTGATGGTGTGTGTTGCCTACCACTCCCAGCTGGAGATCTCCTTCCTCATGGATGAGTTCGCCATGCCGCCCAGCTTACCCAAGAGTGGCTCCTTTCCGTGCCTCCTGGAGGGCTCTGCTGCCGATGAGGAGATGGACGGAGACAGCATGGAGAAAACAGCAGTGAGCGATAACTCTACGTTGGGGGAACAATTTGAAGACGCATCTTTTCTGGAGTTTTCAACTAAAACTGAAGATGTAGATATTCTCAGAGTCACGCAAACCCCCCAGCCGGTTCTGTTCTCCGTTCAAGAGGAGGCTGGAAACTCTGAGACCAGGACTTCATCCCCATGCTCCAGTCCCGTGCCCCCTCCTCTATCCATCTGTCCTCAGTTCCTTGTTGAGGAGGAGCAGGAAATGGGCTCAGACACTCTGGTCGCCCCCTCTGAGGGGGAGACATTGGGAGAACTTGGTTTTGAGGATGAGGAGCGCTCAGACACTCCCACCCCTAAGCTATTCCGAGACCCCTTGCAGGATGACACAGGGATGTTCATCGCCGAACATGTGGACTCCTCCGACGACCGCCTCAAGTCCATCTCTGCTGTGTTTAAACACGAGCTAAAGGACATCATCTTGTGCATTTCCCCCTTCATCACTTTCAAAGAGCCATTCCTCCTCACACCGGGGGGCATGCACTGCCCTAGCAGGGACTACTTCCCTGAGGAGGTACTGCTGTCTTGACTCAAAGCTCAGGATTGGAAATTAAAGCTTCTCTAGTTTGTTGTTATCACTTGTATGTTTGTCTCTCCTGTAGGTCTACCTGTCTCCTCTCCTCAACAAGGACCTGAAGGAGCTGGACGGACGCAGAAAACGCCAGCTGCTCAAAGACTCAGCTCCATCCTCTGCGGCCAGCGGACAGACCAACGGCACCACCCAGCCCAAACCTACCGATGTCCTGCCCTGCCACGGCCTCACCACCACCCGCATCGTGGATCACCTGAGCAGCAGCCAGGACCTGGCCAGAATGTTGGCAGACTACAGAGCAAAAGGTGGCCGGATCCGGCAGAAAGAAGCAAGTGACCCATTTGGCTCTGCTGGCCCTGCCGCTGCCAGCAGCCAGAACCGGGCACCAGATGTTCCGGTCAAGGCGCTCGGAAAGGCTGATAGCGAGGAGGAGAAAACAGGCAAACAGAATGATGTGAACTGGACCCCAAAGGTACAATTTATGGATAAGACACTCTAGCTCCTTTAACCTCCTTAAAATCCTGAATTCCTTTATTATATCTGGACTGCCTTCAGCTAGTTGGGACAAATCTGGAAAATTACTGTTTAGGCCTGGATAAGTACTTAAGAAGGAAAACTTCAGTATGGAAAAACTTTAGATTTTTCAGAATCTGTTTGTTTTGCATTTTCTACAGCTCAAAACTAGAGCTGGACGACATGGCTATAAAACATCTCATGATATAAATGTTTCATATCAGTCGTTAGATAATTATTAATGAATTACTTGTTTTAATATCCTAAATACTACCAAACTGGTGATGGGACATTTTCTGTTTTACCCACAGTTCCCTTGTAAGCTGTTTGATTCTTTTTCTTCTTTCACTCCACACCATTGTTTTCCATTTTTAACCAGTTATGAAGCTGGGTGACAAAACATGAGTTAAATTATCAAAATTCTACCACACATACTTTCTATAGAGTGATAATTTGTTTTTGTGTAAACACAGCGAATACACGCACAAATTAACTGGAGAAAAAGCAGGCTGGTCTTTCAATGCTCACTTTTTTGCCACGGTTACCCACATTAGCTAGCATGCTGTCAGCATACTACAAGTGTTTTATCACAACATGATGAAATAAGTTATGCTACCAAATTGACATCAATAACACCGGACAACTGCAAACGGCACAAAGTTGCGTGCAGGAAGCGATCTGCTCTGATGGCAAATTGTAAATTATCCGCTTTTAAGTAGTTAGGTCATCTTCTTGAAGTACAGCAAGCTTCCATAAAGACATAAAACAAATCTGTCCTCCTTGTCAACTTAAAAGTTTTCAGGGTGTCTGCCTCATAGGCTAAAACTGTGAGCTGGTTCCACAGGAGAGGAGCCTGATAACTAAAGGCTCTGTCTCCTAGTCTACAGTTTGAAATTCTAGGAACCAGCAGTAAACCTGCAACCTGAAAGCAAAGTGCTCTGTTAGGAGCATCTGGACCAATCAGGTCTCTTATATGTGATGGAGCTGATTATTTAGGGTTTTATGCAAGAAGGAGAATCTTGTATTCTATTCTGGATTTAACAGGGAGCCAATGAAGAGAAGCTGAAATAAGGGAAACATAATCTCTTTTTAAAAAATTTTCATCAGAATTCTTGCAGCGGAATTTTGGATCAACTGAAGACTTCTCACTTTCTGACAGTAAAAAACTACTGGTAGAGGTCTCAGTGGTTAGCTTAGCACCTCTGCATGGCAGGATTCATGAATGGTTCTTCTTCTCTTTCCTTAGCTGGACTGTTTGAACCCGACCAACCATCAGAGGCTCTGTGTGCTGTTCAGCAGCTCCTCCCTTCAGTCCAACAATGCGCCTAACCCCTGCGTCAGCCCCTGGTAAGCTGCTCACACGCAGAACGTCTGAGTCAGAACCACCGCTGTTTGGACTCAGTGTGTGTGTCTTTCAACAGGATCGTCACCATGGAGTTCTACGGCAAGAATGATCTGTCACTGGGCGTGTTCCTGGAGCGGTACTGCTTCAGGTGAGACTCGCTTAAAGTGGCTGCAGCCGGTTTTAGGGTCCGTTGGCTTCAACGGATGTTTGCTCTGCAGGCCGTCGTACCAGTGTCCCAGCATGTTCTGTGATACTCCCATGGTGCATCACGTACGGCGCTTCGTGCATGGCAGCGGTTGCGTGCAGATAGTGCTGAAGGAGCTGGACTCACCCGTCCCAGGCTACCAGCACACCATTCTTAACTACTCATGGTGCCGCATCTGCAAACAGGTGAGCCACATATGAGGCTGGGGCTGCTGGGAAATCACTTCTGCTGCTGTTTCCCTCCCCGTTAACTCTCTGATGCCCTCTGCAGGTGACGCCAGTGGTGCCTCTATCCAATGATTCCTGGTCCATGTCTTTCGCCAAATATTTGGAGCTTCGCTTCTACGGCCACCAGTACACCAGGCGAGCCAACGCCGAGCCCTGCGGACACTCCATCCATAAAGACTACCACCAGTACTTCTCCTACAACCAGATGGTAGCTTCCTTCAGGTTGGTCTCTTTCTGCTCACCGCCTTCTGACTTCCAGCAGATGAACATGAATATCACCCTTTAAAGGGGCACTATTATGCAAAGTTGACTTTTTAAAACCTTATCATGTAATACTGTTATTTCCTCATCAAAAACATGCCTGGTTTGTTGCTTGGAGTTTTTTTTCATGAATGATTGAGAAATCCTTGAATCTCTCTTGGCAACCATTTAGGGTTGCCTAAACACTTGCTCTCAAATAAAATTCAATTCAATTCAAAAATACTTTATTCATTCCAAAGATAAATTAAATTAAATCACAACACTACAAAACTCCTTCTTGGAGGTCCAGTCCCCAAGCTGATCATCTGCCTCACTGGGCACCCGTTCTCCACTTGGCTCCTTCAGACTAGCTAGCAGCAATTAGCAAACACCTAGTGGAACTGAACATCAGCTGAGCTCATTATAGGATGTACTTCTCAGTACAACCGTTCTTAGGTGGTTGGAAATGGTATGATGTAGGGGCATGTTGACTTCCTGTAAAGGTGGAGCAGGAATTTTTTAAAGAGACAGAGGTCCAATTTCAATGCACTGAATTGCAAAGTCAAATGTCTTAAGTAGTTTTATATATACAGTATTTGTATAAGTGGAGGTAACACAGTTACCTTATTGTGCTATAAAATCACACTATATGCATGAAAAATGCATAATGTAATAAAAAAATCCTGTATTGATCCACAATGGGAAAATTTCTTTTCAGAGTGATGGACAATAACAGCAAATAGTCACACAAAGATAAAATATATGTAAAAACAAAATGAAGAATAGAATTCTGTGCAGTTAAGGCAAACTTTCAACGTAAATACTTTATAAAAAATACTCCAGAGGAATGCAACTGAGTTGGATCAATATAAAATGTTTATAACTCTTTGAGCACTAAAAAGACAAACTATTTACAATTAGTGACAATAAAAACTGAACATTTATAATAATGCCTCTTTAAGAAGAAATTGGTGTAGAAGAGAATCTTGTGTTGAAGCATTTATTCATCAGAATTCACATCTCCTTCAGTAAATCGATGAATCTTTACTTGTGCAGCTACACCCCTGTCCGGCTGCTGGAGATCTGTCTTCCTCGTCCCAGGATCTTCATCAGGAATCTGGGCCCGTCCAAAGCCAACCTGCAGCAGGACCTGAAGGACTTCTCTCAGAAGTGAGTGGATCCATTCTTCTGGTGTCGCTCCACTGTTCCCTTTCCCACCCAGAACAGACCAGGTGCTGTTCTGACCGCTGCTCTCCCTCCGCAGGGTGGTTCAGGTGTACCTGGCCATCGACGACCGCCTCACCTCCCTGAAGACCGACACGTTCAGTAAGACCCGGGAGGAGAAGATGGAGGACCTCTTTGCTCAGAAAGATGTAGGTGATGGTCCTCACCCCTCACCCAGAGTGCCAGGACTGCGGGTTGGCCTCATGTTTGGTATCTGATGACAGATGGAGGAGGCGGAGCTTCGCAGCTGGATCGACAAGCTTCAGGGGCGCCTGCAGTCGTGCAGCCTGGACTCCCCTCAGCAGCTGCAGGTTGTCCTGGAGTCACTGGTGGCAAAGAAGCAGAATCTGTGTGAGATGCTGCAGTTCTGGAACAGCAGGTAGGAGCCGACGCATTCAGTCCGTCTTTTGAACCTAATCCGTACGCAGCCAGCATGTCTGAAACAACTTCATACGTCTTCACCTAGTGGTAGAAAATAAAATGTTCAACATCTGTAAAATTTAGTTTGACGTTAACTAAATGTTTTTCATGAATGATTGAGAACTAAACATCAGACTAGCGGGTTCCGCTAATGCAGGCGTGTTCAATATGTGGCTTGGGGGCCAATTGTGGCCCCTGAAATAATTGGTTCAACCAATGACCAGAAGTCAAAAATGGCAAAAAAGAAATTGGTCAACAAAATGGAAAAATTTGGAAGTTGTCTATAGTTCTTGTACTAAGGTTCAGAGCCTTTTTTGTGTTGGATCTCTAATGATACACATATTTTATTTGTGTAATAAAATGGTTTATTGTTGCACAAGTAAGCTAAACTTAAAACAATCTCATAATCTAATATTTGCATTTTTAATGTAATAAATTTTGTGGCCTGCCAGTAGTTTAAATTTATATTAAAAAACATGGTGGTTTGTTGATCTGGAGCTGAAGTGTGTGTCTCCAGTCACTAACCAATCAAGGTGAAAAACATCAATCACCATAGAGAAGCAATTGTTGGCAACATCACTATGGCAAGGGTTCAAAGGTCATTTTCAAACCAGAGTGTAAACTTTTTAAACAAATGCAACTCACTGACTGATCACCAAGCAGGAAATATCTCAGCAGTGACCTCAGAGAAGATGGGAACTCCAGGATTCTACACTGAGATTATTGAAGTGCAATTTATTTAGTGCATTTTCCAATATTCACGGGAATGGAAATTTCAATTTCAAACAGTGCAATAAAAACAGTCTGACCTCAAACTGCACTTTGAGGCCTTATTCAGCCTGGTAACTGTTACAGATTATGACGGCGCCCTAAGAAAAACACTGAAGCATCTTGTGCTTCATTAAAGCTCCTGCTGCTGGGTGTTTTTTTCTCCTGCAGACTCCAGGACCTGTTCCAGCAGGAGAAAGGCAGGAAGCGTTTGTCTGTCCCACCGAGTCCAGGCAGACTCCGACCCAACACAACTGATGACACCAAGGTGGGTGTCATTGCTGTGCTCAGACTCCACTAGCTGCTTTAGCCACAAGCTCTGGTTAGCAGCACAGAAGTTTGTGCTGAGATGTAGAAATGTTGCTTTTGCTTCCTCTGTGTCTTATAACCTTGTAAATCATCCAGTTTACTATAGTTTGACAAAAAGGCTGATTATTAAGGAATGACCCATTTTTGTAGTTTTTCCTGATTGAGCTAGCTAGTTTTTTATTTATTTATTTTCTAGTATTTGATATTCCAGTTCTCTGGTTCCTCACTTCCCTTCTAACTGGACAGGAAGCATCTGAAATGAGACCATGTGTTGTTCAGCTGATCAACCCTTGTGAGCTTCCTGTCCAGTGTGAGCAGCGGCAGTGTTTTGGCTGCTAATCCTCCTTGTTTTTGTGTTTGCAGAGCGCTCTGGACTCCTCCCCTCGGAACCCTTCCCCTGTGGTCCAAAATGGGGAGAAAGGTGGGTTCAAATAACCTCCGCATTCTTTGTCTAATAAAAGGTTTCCTGCAGGTGGTGATGTGTGAAGCTGCTGTTTTTCTCTCATCAGAGGACCGCCACCTGTGCCCGCTGCCATCAACCACCTCGTCCTTGCTGCCGTCACCTGGAGACCCTGGAGCTGATTCCACCACAACAGGACCCAGTTCTAGTGAACCGGACTCCGTCAGCATCCCAGAAGGTTCACAGATTTACTCTGACATGTACATGCGCTTTATTTTTTCTGCTTCTTCTCTTCACATTTTGATTCTGTGGCCTTCCAGATGTGTTTGACGGCCACCTGCTGGGCTCCACCGACAGCCAGGTGAAGGAGAAATCCACCATGAAAGCCATCCTGGCCAACTTTCTGCCCGGCAACAGTTACAACCCCATCCCTATCCCGTTGTAAGTGACGAGTCAGAGTTGGTTCCTGAGCTGGAAGAGGGCCTTTTCCAGATCAGATCTCTTGTAAAATGTGTTGTTTAGGAATTGAAATGTGTGTGAACCCTGGAGTTAATAGAAAAGTGCTTAATGAGACGGTGTTGTGTGTGTTACAGTGATCCAGATAAACACTACTTGATGTACGAACACGAGCGGGTGCCAATTGCAGTGTGTGAGCGTGAGCCGAGCTCCATCATCGCCTTTGCTCTCAGGTGACCTTTCACCCCCATTACCGTCAAATTGCTTCAGCTCAGCGTTGCTGACCTGGTGTTTGGTTCTGTTGTTCTCCAGCTGCAAAGAGTACAAAACGGCGCTGGACGACTTGTCCAAGTTGTCCAGCGCAGCCGGAGAGGACTCTCAGCAGCCTGTCAGGTAATCAGCTTTCATGTTATGTGAACGGCTTCAGCAGGTTTGATGTCACCAGGTGTCAAACACAAGGCCCATGGGCCAGATGTGGCCCTCTGTAGCTTTTATGTGGCCCTCTAGACTCCAAATTACATGAACAAGTCCCTCCAGCTTTTCAACTAATCTACAAAACTCACTCAAAGTTCACACAAAATCTACAAATTCCAACATTTTTCCCAGTTTTTTACTGCAATTTTTTCTCAAAACTGGCCAGAAACATTGAGTTAAAAAGACTACTGCCTCAGCCTTACTTGATGTCAAGTCCGTATTTGATATGGGGATTAATAAAAAGTCACGTTTAACGTCATTCATTAGCACAAATATCATAAAAAGTCCTTAAAACATTTTCTAAATTAGTGCCACAAAATCTGTGATTTTGATTGCTAAAAGAAACACAAAAACAATCGCAAAATTTTATTCCGGTGGCTGAACACAAGTTTGATACTTTCTAGTGATAAACTGCCTGAAATAGTTCAGAGACTACCTGATGAATGTCAGCAAGTCTCAGAACAGCAGCTGCAGCATGTCTGACCTCTGGTTCCTCTGGGTGTGTTCAGTGCAGAGAGTCGGGTGAAGAGCAGCCCTGCGAGGCCCAGCGAATCTCTGGCTGCGCAGCAGAGTCGCATCAACCCCGACGGCGAGCCTCTCAGTACGGATCCACACGTTCTAACGAAACAAAAGCAGCATTTCACTGCAGACTGACAGATGGAAAATACTTTAAGTTTTCTGTTATTCCCATTTTCAGAGGATGCCGAAGCAGCAGATAAGCAGAAGAAACAGACAGTGAACCCACACATTGAGCTCCGTAAGTCTCTGCTTTCTCGATTTTCTCTGGGACAAACGGAATCAAATATCAAGCTGCTGCTTTTATGAATCGGCTGGATTTGAAATACATTTTTGGATAAATTTAAGAAAAGTAAAAACATATAGTGAGCTGTCTTCAAGCTTTATGTTTTTGCATAAATAAAGACATGAGCATTAGACCCTATGGGACTCCGTAAATTAATAAATATTATACCATAACTGGAATCTCCCAGAGAAATATGTTGTAAATCAACTAAGTGCTACTTATCAGCTTAATCAAATCCAGCTCTATGATCTAACAGGTGTAGATGCTGTGAGAATATCCTTTCTCTGGGCTCAGATCACACATCCTGTTGGATCTGAGCATTTTTCATTTCCTGCTCAGAGTTCTCAGATGCCAACGCCAAGTTCTACTGTCGGATCTACTACGCTGAGGAGTTCCACAGGATGCGTGAGGAGATCATGGAGAGCAGCGAGGAGGACTTTGTCCGCTCGCTGTCCCACTGTGTGAACTGGCAGGCCCGAGGAGGGAAATCCGGAGCCGTCTTCTACGCCACTGAAGGTTAGACATGAAGTCTCTAGAAGGCTGCTCTATCTCCTTAAATCTTTGGCTAAAAATTCAAACTCCCGTCGCCTTGTCTCCTCCAGACGACCGCTTCATCCTGAAGCAGATGCCCCGGCTGGAGGTCCAGTCCTTCCTGGACTTTGCTCCGCACTACTTCACCTACATCACTGGAGCTGTGCAGCAGAAGGTACGCCAGCAGCTCCCGTTTCTGTTTGACAGCTCGAAGCAGTTCAACGTTTAACCAGGTTTGGTTCGCAGCGGCCGACTGCGCTGGCCAAGATCCTGGGAGTTTACCGGATCGGATACAAGAACTCCCAGAACAACGCCGAGAAGAAACTGGACCTGCTGGTCATGGAGAACCTCTTCTACGGCCGCAAAATGGCTCAGGTGGGTCAGCTCACAGCTGGGTTGTGTTCTGAGTACTGCTGAAAGAATGGGGCCCTTAAAGGGACATTAAAGAAAAAAATAAAGACCATCTTGTGGGACCAGGTAGTGTGTGGTATGGAGACTCCTATGGGACATGGAGGTTTTTTTTTTTTCTTGTTTTTTTTGCGTTTCCTCACAATAATCTACTGATCAATTTATGCGGCATAACTGAATACTGAAAGTCTTTCTTATGGTGGCCACCGTACTTCCTGCTATTACATCGTGTTCCAAATTATTATGCAAATTGGATTTAAGTATCATAAAGATTAAATTTTGCATTGTGCTATTAAATGTATAGATGGTATATATATATATATATTTATAGATGTGTGTCAGAGCTCTTTGAATCACTATAATTAATTTCAGAGAGCTGGTTGATTACTGTGTCTGGTGAGCTCAATTAAAGGAAATCTACTTAGGAAGGATGTTCCACATTATTAAGCAGGCCACAGGTTTCAAGCAATATGGGAAAGAAAAGATTCTGCTGATGAAAATTATCAGATAGTGTAGTGCCATATGACAAGATATGAAAACATTAGATATTTAATGAAAACTGAAGCGTTATTATTGCACTGTGAAGAGATTTATGGCTGATTCAGAACAAAGATGGGTTTGTACAGATAAAGGCATAATGAGGAAGGTTTCTGTTAGACAAATCCATCGGATTAAGAGAGCAGCAGAAACGCTCGCAGTGGGCCCAGCCGTACATGTGAACAGTGAACAAACAGACTTGTTCACTGATGACCGCTGTGCAACCCTGGATGGTCCAGATGGATGCAGTAGTGGATTGGTGGTGGACGGCCACCACATCCCAACACGGCTGTGATGTCAGCAAGGAGGTGGTGGAGTCATTTTTTTGGGCCGAAATCATGGGGGGAGAGGGAGAAAAAGACAGAGAGCTGGTCGGGCCCTTCAGGGTCCCTGAAGGTGTGAAAATGACCTCAGCAAAGTATATGGACTTTTTGACTGATCACTTTCTTTCATGGTTCAAAAAG